>QOVD01000448.1:0-49243 GCA_003521225.1 Tuber microsphaerosporum | reverse complement strand
AGCGGAGACTGCGGTGTTGGTGGCGTCGGTAACCTTCTGCATTTCGCCTAGTCTGGTATCGACTAACGCGAGGCTGTCAGAGAGCTCCTCCATCGTGTCAGGGATCCTGAGGAGGGGGGAGATGGATTTTTCGAGGGCATTGAATCGTCCGGTGAGAGAGACGAGCCCTTGCGTGGCCGAGGAGAGGAGCGAGATGAGTACCGCTTCCCCCGGGGTGAGGGAGGAGAGCTGAGCATCCGAGAGGGAGGGGATGGGACCGGCAGCCTGGCCGATGAGGTCCTTCGTCTGGCTAAGGAACACTGCAATGCTATGTAGGCTGTGGGGTGGGATAGGCGTGGGAGCCCTCGAAGAGTGCTGGGAGGAGTGGGCGGAGGAGGGGTGGGAGGCCATGAGACCTGGTGAAGCCTGAGCTCAGGCGAGGTTTGTGTGGGGAGAGAAGTTTGTACCAGAAGCCAGTGGTGTTGAAAGACGTTCGTAAAGGTAGGGGGGGGAAAGTTGCGGAGAAGGAGCTTGTAACTACTCGACGGTCACGGCCCCTTTATATAGGCATTCCTCCCACAACCCTAACCCTGGTGACTCATACCCTTGAGTCACACGACCTCATAACTCGTAGCAAGTCATGTGCGAAATCCATCAGCTGACTTCTAACAAGTCAACTTCGCAACATACCTAAATCAATCATAATCCAAATAACAAGTCTTGTGCGCAACTCGCGTCACTTGAGTGAAACCCATGACTCGTAATGTGAGGAATGTGCGAAAGTTCATAAATCATATGACCACAATCGTAGTCATGTGAAAAACATCAACCAATAACATTATAACGATGACATCACAAGTGCGAGTCATGTGAAACCAATCACAAACCTATGACTCAAAACCATGAGTCATGTGAAACCATATTCCTCGCTTAGTCAGGTTTGTGACATTAGCTCCCTTCTCCCCTAGCATCGGTCCCTCGATGCTTATTTCCCCAATTCCATCAACTGGTTTCCTAGACACCTGAGTTCCCTCTTCAGTCTTTTGTTGATGTTTTCCTCGTTCTTCCATGATCTCCTCATCATTCCCAACATCGCGTTTCTGACCTCAAGCGCCCGTGTCTTATCCATAATGGTTTTTTGCTGATTATAGATCGTTTCGTCGAAGTAGTCGTATCATGTTTTCGAGATGTTCGTTTCGTCGAAGTAGTCCATCGATTTGCCTATGTAGGCTGTCGACGTCGGGAATCGTTCCTTCTCTTTCCCTTCTCTCTTCCACCTCTTTCTCGCCCCTCTCCCTCTCCAGCCGGGTTCTCACGGCTTCCATCCTATCCCTTATTCCCATGTCCTTTCTGCTCAATGGTCCTTGAGCTCCCTTCGGTTCGGGATATTATCCCGCTTTGATTTTGTCAATTTTATGGACTTGACAATTGTCCCTTTAGCATGTGTCCCAAGCATATATTTCGGCGTGCTTTCGCCGAGTTTTCTTTGGTTGGGACGGAGGAGGAGGAGGTTGTGTTGGTGCCGATTCGTACGGCGTTTCGTATGGTGTCGTCAAGTCGACGCTATGTCTTCGTGGTTTTTGAGGGAACCAGTTCCCTAATTTCTCGCTAATGTGGACTTGACATTCGTCGTCATAACAGCCCGTTCACGATAAGCTGAGATGCTCGTTCCGTTCCATGTTCCGTTTTGCCTCGAGTTGGTCTGCGTCCAGCTCGGATTCTGGTGGTCCAGAATAGGAGTGGCTAGTAGGCGGAAATGGGCCGAAGCTGCGATTGCCGTAATCGCCCCATCCTTCTTCGGCCTTGAGTGGTGCGGCGGTCGGTTGCGTGGACTCCACTTCCACCCATTCTTGGTTTATTTGGGTAGCGGGAGTGGAATCGTTGAACTGCGAGCTCGGCATTTTTGAAGTTTTCTGCCAGGTACCAGGTCTTGTCGTGTTCTGGTGAATATCCCGTCCACTTGGCTCGGTATTGCAAGTGGTTTTGATGTACTTGAGAGTCGATAATTTCTTCGAGTTCGTATTCGTTTTCTCCGTCTATCTCAATAGGCGGAGGAGGAGTTTGTATTTGAGAGGGGAATTTGTTGTCTTCGTAGGGTTCGAGAAGTGAGATGTGGAATGTGTCGTGTATCTTTATCGAGGGTGGCAGGGCCAGCTTATAAGCGCGGCTGCCAAGCTTTGCCACTATCTTGAATAGCCCGATTTTCTTGTAGTCCAGTTTCCTTGACGGCCTCGTGGTCTTAATGTTGCGTGGCAACAACGAGACTTTGTCTCCTGACTTGAGATTCGGATGGGGTTTTCGGTGTTGATCGTAGTATTCTTTTTGTCGTAATTGTGCTGCCACCATCTCGCTTCGTAGTGTGTCGTGTAATTCCCTCATATCTTCAGTCGAGATTTTCTTCGTTTGCATCAGATGACCAATTGTTTCGTATTCGGGGTTGATTCCGTAGTTTGCGTAAAAGGGTGTCGTCTTGATCGTCTCCTGATATCTATTGTTGTATGCAAATTCTGCTAGTGATAATGCCTCATACCAATTGTCCTGGTGGTAGTTGATATAGGCTCAGAGGTATTGTTCCAATATGGCATTGGTCCGTTCTGTTTGTCCGTCCGTTTGCGGGTAAAATGCCGTGCTGAGTCGTCGTTTGATTCCCATTTTCATTGTGGTGTCCTTCCACAATTCTGATGTGAATAGTGTGCCTCGATCCGTGATGATATCTCGCGGAATTCCTTGTAATCGAACTATTTCTCGTAGAAATAGGTTTGCGAACTGCCGCGTGTCTAGATCCTTTCGGCATGGTATAAAATGACTCATTTTGGTCAGGCGGTCGATGACGACCAAGATGGTGTCATAATCGTTCGATACCGGTAGGTCCGTAATGAAGTCCATTGCTATCGACTTCCATGGTCGATCAGGTGCCTCGTTTGGTTGTAATAGTCCGTAGGGTGCATGTCGTACCACTTTCGTTCGTTGACATGTGTCGCAATTTTTGACGTATTGTTTGATTGTTTCTCTCATATTTGGCCAATAATATTTGGGGCATATGAGCTCGGTAGTTTTCGCCGTTCCTCCGTGTCCTGCCTGTGGAACATCGTGGTGGTTGTAGATAAGGGTGGTCCTGAGCCCTTTATCGTCTGGTATCCATATTTTTCCCTGATACCATAGGTGTTCGTCCTTCCATTGACATAGCCCAAGGGCTACCCCTTTCATTTCCTTTTCTTCCTTGTCTAGCGCATTCCTGATTTGTTGTATGTATTCGTCCTTTTGGCTCGCGTGTTGTATCTTGCCTTCGTCCATGTCCTGGAATTCCACTAGTTCCAATTCGTTGATTTCCTCCCAATACTGTTTCTTCGGAAGTAGTATTTGAGGGGGGTTGATGAGCCTTGGATCTTCTGCCGTTGGTAGGTCTCTCGCTCTTCGGGTGAGTGCGTCCGCTTTCCCATTCTCTTTTCCTGGTTGGTAATATATCTTGAAGTCGAACTGAAGTATTCGTTGTTCCCATCGTTTTTGTCGGTCGGGAATGTTCTTCGAGGTCATGAAGGTAACCAGGTTCTTGTGGGCCGTCATAACTCGTACTTGGTGTCGACATCCTTTGACGTATTTTCTCCATTCCTCCAGGGCTTGTATGACTGCTAATAGTTCTTTGTCATGGACATCGTAATTGATTTCGGCGTACTTCATCATCTTGGATCGAAACGCGACTGGTCTCCATCTTCCGTCTGGTCCTTGTTGTGATAGTATTCCTGAACAGACATATTTCGATGCGTATGTCTCTATCATTGTTGGTCTGTCGGGGTCGTAATGGACCAAGACCGGTGACGTGGTGAGTTTCCTTTGTAATTCTTCGAATGCTGCCTGTTCGACATCTCCCCATTCCCATTTGACGGCTTTCTCGGTAAGCCGATATAGGAGTTTGCTTGTCCTGCTGAATCCTTCTATCAAGCGTCGATAGAAGTTGCAAAAGCCGAGGAAGCATTGTACTTCCTTAACCTTTGTTGGTGCCGTCCATTCCCATATTGCTTTTGTTTTGATTGGATCCATCTTGATGCCGTCTTCATTGATGATAAATCCAAGGTAATCCACTTCTTTCTTGTGGAATTCGGATTTGGAAAGTTTGACCTTCATTCCTGATTCGTATATGTCTGCCAAGATGTTGGCGACATCTTTTCGGTGTTGTTCCAAAGTGTCCGAGTATATTAGGACATCGTCCAAATATCCTATGCAGCAGATATCGATATATCTTCGAACTGTATTGTTGATCCATCTTTGGAACGCCACAGGTGCAATGGTTAGCTCAAAGGGCATTACCAGGTATTCGCATGTTCCCAATTTACTTGAGAAAGTCGTTTTCCATTCATCGCCTTCCTTGATTCTAACGTTGTGGTAGGCGTCCTTGATATCGAGTTTCGTGAAGTATTTGGCGGTGTTGAGCCGATCTAATGCCTCGCTGATGAGTGGCAGTGGATACCGGTCTTTTTTGGTGACTTCGTTAAGCGCTCGGTAATCCACGCAGAGTCGAAGCTTTCCGTCCTTTTTCTTGACGAATAGTATGGGCGACGCTAAGTCTGTCCATAATTCTCTTATCCATCCTCTTCCTAGGTTCTGGTTGATATATCGTCGTAATTCGTCCAGTTCGTCTGTGCAGAGTGGATATATCTTCTTTGTTGGGACTTTTTCTCCGTCTTTTAGGTTGATTTCCAGGTCAACTCCTGGTTGGTGCGGCGGTAGTCCAGTTTTTTCTTCTTTTTCAAAGACGTCAATTAGGTAATGGTATTCCTTTGGAACTATTTCTTCTAGTTCCTTTTGTTCGTTGGCTTTTTTGTTCCTGATTGCCAATTCCGTGCTGATGTTGACTGCTTCCAGTCTCATCTCGTTTTCGATCCGGCTTCTTTTGATGATCCCGGTGGTTTCTCCTTTCCGATAGAAGTGGCCGAATGCTTTAGCCGAGATTTCGCTTATCTCGATCCTTGGTTTTGACATACTAGCTTTGTGACTAGTGTCTTCCTTGGTTTCCGTACTGCCGAATCCGTGGTCGCTTCTCGCTGTTTTGTCCAGTGAAGCTACTTCGTATAGCTCTCTGTCGTTGATTTTTTCGATAATCAACTGTGCGATTCGATCTCCTTTTTGATAGCCCAGTTTGCAAGGTCTTCTACATCGTCCGTTTCGTAGTTTTCTTGTCCCCATGCGTCTTGTAGGGTCCGATTGATTCCTTTCAGGAATATTCGTTGCATTGATTGGTCGTCGTAGTCCGCTTCGTCTGCTGTCAATCGGAATTCGTTCTAGTAGTCGGTTATGTTTCGTTTTCCTTGAACCATGCCCTTGATCTTGGTTCTTGCGGCATTCTGTGAGTCGACGTCGGCAAACTGTTTTCGGAGCGCATCGGTAAATCGGCCCCAGGTTTCCCAGCTTGCTGTTTTCCTTCCTTCCGCGTATGGTGTGATCCACTTTGCCGCTGCTCCCATTAATAGTGACTTTGCGTATGTCACTTTTTCAGTGTCGAGGGTGATGCCCGTCGCCTCATAGTACAAGTTGCATTGTGCTATGAATGTCCGTAGTGTCTCCCGTTCTCCTTTGAACTCGGGTGGTGGCTTGACCTTCAGTCTCGAGGTTCCACCTTATGCCAATTGGATAATTTGTCGTAGTTGTTCTTCCGTGAATCCGGCCAATTGGATTGCCGTTGCAGGGTGTCAGTCCGACCGGATGCTGTTCGCAGGATATATGAGAAGAGAACCTAGCAAAACTTATGCAAGAGGTTCGGACCAAATCGGCCATCGTCGCATAAAGTTATAGGCCTTCAAAGTTATGAGAGCTAAGGGAAACAAAAGAGTGGACGCTTGGGCGAAATCTTCCCATGAGAAAATTAGACACTAGTACGCATAGTGGAAACCAACAGTCCCACTCAGAGCCAGTCAGTAAGGGAGAGTCATTGCGCGCAATTAGCCATTGGTGGGATTGCAAGCAAGAGTCATCCCGAAACCTGATGCGCATGCAGCCTAATAACTCGCACGCATTGAATGGTCTGACGACCAAGGAGCCGGCCACTTCTTACATGGCTTGGTGAAGAAAGTTATATCGCTAGCACCTGTTGGGCTGCGAGAACTCTGCACACCTATCGTTGTAGGGAATGACACACCCTTACGATTAAATAAGTGTATGTCTTCATAATGCTAAGCAAGTAGTCGAGCAGTTGATAGGGTCAGGGAGTGTTCACACTTTTTGGTTAGTAGTTATTAGTTAGCCCGCGAACACTCAGACACGGAATATAAATATCGAAGTGCCTCTCTTGCTACAAGAAATCATCAAGCACCAGAGAAGAGATCTTATCAATATAAAAAGTTATTACGCTACAAATCTTTATCTTACTCAATTATCTTTTTATTACATCAATTACTTCTCACGAGAGATAGTTACCTACCAGCCTTCTTAGACAAAATCTCCGAAGACACCTACCCAGGCTTAGTCCGATATTATAGTTCCACTATCGGCTACCCCTAACACATAAACAGCTTGACAATGTGCTCGATGCCATCAGGTCAATGGTGGTGAGGTTTTTCCAATTTCCTCATCACAATTCGTCTGAAGGCGTTTTTTGTCCTGGCAACGCCGAGCAAGTACTAGGACACGCAGAGCCCTATTCTCCCCCTTTCCTCATTTTCCTCAATATATCTCATTGAATGTTCTCAAAACAATCCAGCTATGAACCAGCCAGCGCCATTTCTTCTCCAGGATCAGGTGCGCCAACCTCAGGATTGCCCCTACATCAACTATTGTTAACTCTCATGCATCCTCTCTCATCTGTACTATAACAAGGCCATGTATGTCTGAGACGAATCCTGAGATGACTGCACTCAATATCTGAGCAGCCGCAACCAGACACACAGCATTCTCATGTGTGTATTCTCTGATTTTGACCAGCGCTACCAACTTTGCCAGCAGATGGCCCCATAGTGTACCATATATAACTTTAGTACCAGCCTAGACCCAAACCCAATCATTGCAACACCCCTGGTTCCTGAAGTGTAGGCCTCCTGTGCATTATGCATGGTGGATATCATAAATATCGCTCCCTTGGAACGCTAGAAACAGGATTTTGAGTTGCGGTAGTAGTCCAATATTAGAAATGCTCTTTACATATATCGTTCAAAAAGTAACAACTCTTGTCATATCTTTATCTGAGAAGAAAGATGTATATCTTGTCATATTATTATAAACTTAATAATACTTTTCACAAATATTCTCCTTCAGAGATTAGGGATCATTGTCTCTTTATCACTACCTCCTGTACTTCTTATCCACTAGTCAGATAAGAGGTTAAGGTATACACGGGTCTCTCGGTAACAATCTTTAAAGAGTATGAAGTAATTTTATTGCATAAAGTATAAGTAGAAAATAACAGTGAATGGTTGCGTAAAGAACTAACTATCCTCCTGCCCTGCACTCATTATATAGTTCTTTCCGCAACTGCTTAGTAATCCCAAATAACTCTTATGAGTCCCTATCGTGACTTATGTAAAATCATAACATCATATAACTCAATCGAGTCATTTCAAATAATTAACTTACATCAGCGAAAGTTCAAAGTTACCCCCTATACCTCATGAGGTATATGAGGTATATGAGGCAAAAATATAAAACTCCCTTTGATGTAGAGTGTGTTCAAGCCGTCATATTCCTTGTATGAATCTGGATCAGTCTACCCGTGCCACTTACCCATGTTTTCTCCAATTCACCGTCCTCGCTAAGACGTTCAACGGCAATAACAGCCCCTTGCCCGGCATAACCTGATGTTTTTCCGTCCACCATGAATTCTCCGGTTTCACCTTCCCTCTTCACGAGCCACCCATCTTGTTTTTCTCTTCATGGAGTGTTCTAGACCTTCAGCGTCCTTAATTAGTCGTATCACGTTTCCTTTCATTTAATCCTCAACACTCCATCCAGAACTCAACACTCTTGTCTCGCCTTCTGTCCCTCCTATCCAAACGCTTCACCGTTTCTCGTCCTTTTGATCTTACTCCTCAGCTTTAGTGATCCCTCCCACACACCGTTTCCTCAACGCGTATTTCATGCTTCACGCCTTGCATAGACTCTTCTATCTTTACGACAACGCCTATTTCTCAATTTCTCCCGTCCCCACCATGAAGCGTTATATTCCACCCTTTTATTCCTCATCCGTTCGCGGTTTTCTTGAATCGCTACTTTCTTCCAATAGACTTTTGCACTTCTATGAAGTCTTGAATAGCCTTTCTACGTCAACCTCTTATGGGCCTGTCGTAATACCTCGCTTATGTCTTATCATTATACTGATCCTTTATTTACACCATTGGGCGCCTTGAGCGTCTCATATTATTCCTATTTTGCTCCTTTACTCCTTTACTCCTTGAATTTACAATGTGACAATTCCGTGTTCAAGATATAAATGTTAATTAACTATTGCTCTCTGTGTGGTGCCTATTGGCCTTTATCCGTCCTCTTCAGGACCTTCTACGAGAGCGTCAATCACATCATCAACCTCGGGGTCTGAATTATCCTCCACCTCACTCTCCTCATCACCAGAAACCTTTACCTCCAGATAAGCTGCAGCGTCTGGGCCCTCCAGTGCGGCACGAGATTCATTATCTTGAACGAACCCATTCTCACGAAGCAAGCGCTTTATTCACTTCTTCGTATCTTTAAAGGGTTTCTTTTGGACGGGCACTGGTAATCGCTGCCATGTAGCCCTTTAGCGCAAGTTAACATCTGATTTAAATTAGTACAACTGTAATCCTAGCCTCACAACATCCAATTTCTTCCATTGAAAGGACAAAACTTACTTTGCGCGGTTTGGGCAGAGAAATCTGAAGGTTGCACGAAGGTTCCTGTGCACCACGCCTTTAAGGCATGGTAAATGCAACCTGCTGTAAGACATATCAATACATCATTGATACGGCCTAAGAGGGATTTATCGGTTCGCCCTCGCATCTTGATATTACGGAACCACTTGTGGTATAGTAGTTGCGCTATCTCTGGTGCACCAAACCGGAATCCGCAATTCTGGTCAAATTAGCCTTTCTCTGTTCCTTTCGCGACTCTGTCAGGTAAAAATTACCTCCTGCTTTCTTGGATGACATGTAAAACGATCATCTTCAAGCAAATAGCCGATCTTTGCTCGAATTTCTGCTGGTTTCTTGTGCAGGAGGCCATAAAAGTCTTGTACTGTATTTCTCGCCTCCGAGACAAGATGTGACCGGGCGCTGGATTGCCTTGATTTCAACTGTAGTCACTAGATCAGCTTGGAAAGAGCCGCAAAGAGACGCTGATTGGTTGTTTTGTACTTACAAAGGTCATAGCATGCCTTTGCATTGCCAAACCGGGCCAGCCAAGCTTGATAGCTGCTTTCGCCCAGTAATTTTCCAATAGCGAATCATTTTCAGATGGCTTCACAAAAGGGTTTACAAACCAAGTATGATACCGGACCATATTTGCTGCATTTTCAAATACTATCCTTTCCTCACCCCGCATAAAATTTGACCGATCTGAAAGTGAGGTTACCGTATCAACAATATCGGACGGGGTATCGTCTTCTATAGCCGTTTGACGTTCATTTGCATGAGCTAAGATTGGCTGCGAGCCCAAAAGTGAGGATGTGAAGTGTGGTGAATTAACCCTGCGATGGCCGGAATGTACTTGTGCATGCAGGTTCTGTGATGAAAACGACGAGGTAGGTCCACTGAGAGCTGGGGACGGTGAGTCCACGGTAAGCTTTGTTATTAGCAGATAATATTAAAAGCCTTAAATTCTCACTTACAAATCTCAGCCTTTTCGCCCTTTGTGTTTGTTGTGAATAGTCTTCCCAGGGACGTTTCTGAACTCTTCGTTGACGCTGAGGAACCTCATCACTGTCCTCATCGATATCCGTAGCATTGTCGTTGCCAAATAGATTTGTTTCATGTTCATCTCGCTCCGATGGAAAATCTATATCTATCATGGAAAGTGAAGGCCTTTGAGAGGATACTGATGCTCGTGGGATTCTTGATGCCGTTGCTAGAAATTTATTTAGTACTATGCATAGTTTATATATGTAAGCTCTAGAGTCTCAAACACACCTCTGCTGGTATTCCCATTCATTTTTGCTGTGTCGAATATAGAATATTGGGACCAAGATGGAATGGTGAACAAGTTGTACAAAGTTGCTACTATACGGTCTTTTTACACTCAAGAACATCCTGATGTGGACGAATCAACCTTTATTGAACAGTGGTATAGGTGGTCTGTGCATCACAAGCCCGCACTCGAAAATTCTAAACATATTTTAACTTTTCACGTCCGAAATGAGACGTACATGAGTCCCGATGAGACCAAGTGGAAATTAAGCTTTGGAACGCTCGAGTGCCTGACTTATTCTCATCATACTGGCTCACTTTTTGTTTAAAAGATATACCCGTGGAACGTCATTTAGAACTATATTTGGTCAAATTAATGCCTGATACGAGCTAAAACAGGACGTCTAAAGGCCTAAATACCACGACTAATGCTTGATGCCCAGGACCACGAACAGAAACTAAAATGCTAAGTATTATAAGTAAAGAGTATGATAAAGGAAAGTCCAAATCAGGACAACAAAAGGAACAAAACAACCTCAGAAAGCAAGAAAGAGCCAGAAACTCAAGATATATAAAACTAGAACTAAACCAAAGAAACCAAAGAAAAAAACCCAGAAAAAGCCCACCGAAGACGAAGCCCAGCCCAAATAACTCTCAAAAGTCTAACCTGTAACCCAATATCGCATCTAAGGTGCCTCACAGCCTGGAGGGGGGATACCAGCCGGAAGATGAAGAACATGGCCACTCTGATCCCTGTAAGGGGCCATATAGGCCGGGCCTTGTTTAGTACGAGCCCGGGAGATCAGCTCGCGAGAATGGGTTTGGAACCTTAGTACGCGCCTGTCATTACTCTGGATTCTTCGCTGCCAGCCAGCTTGGGACCGAGGGAAGCCCTTCCGATGCTTTGCTCGGCGTCCTAAGTCATCTTCCAGCTCAGAATCGGTATCCGGTTCTCTGTAGAATTCGGCCACATCGAATTAGCCAGGCTCCAAGTAACGATCCCCACACCTGGTGAGAGGCGTATTCGGACGAACAGGAGGAGCATCCGGAGGGCCACCAGCAGGGGGAGCTAAGACACGGTGGAGAAAGCAGGCCACAGTAAGAGGTCTGGCGCTAGACAGACGAACCCAGGCATTGACTTGATCATCATCGATCAGTTCCACCTGATGGGTTGCATCGGGGGTAGCATTGAGGGGCTGGATATCCTCGAGGATACCCACCAACTTTCGGGGGTGTTCGTCGTCATCAAAATGCCGACACACGGCCTCTCCAAGCTTTTGAAGAGTGTAGTGCCTTAAAATTGCCAACCAATTCCAATTTGCCACCCCACCAACAGGAACAACCCAGGGCAGCGAGCGTGCACTGCCTTAGGCTGCAGTAGTAGTTTCAATGTAAATAATTTTGATGGGTTTCTCCTCGTAGAGGGTGGGAAGGGGACGAACAACGGCTACAGGTTGAGTGCCAGAATAGCCGGCGACCATTGCTTCCTCTTCATCATCGGAATTCATACGTGCTGCTCGACGTGACTCCGTAGCTTTTTGGAGGACGTCCGCGATAAGTGAATCAAGGGCTCGGTGGAAGTTAGCGAAGGGGCCCGTACGGGAGCTGTTGAACTTGGCCTATAAGCCCTGAAGAGGGGTATGAGAGACGGCATCCGTTCTCAACTCGTCCCATGTCGTCTCCCCGCACTGCCTCTTAGCGGTAATCTTCCTTTCCCTAGACTTCTGCAGGATGAATTTCCTTAGTGCACGGTATCTCCTGCCGGCAACAGTGCCACCAAGCCCATTAAGGTTCAGCTCGGTTCTGAATTCCGCAGTGGTAACCATACTAGCAACCAATTACATCGAGTAGCGAAGAAAAGGAGCAATAGGACGGCAGGAGGCCAATCCGAATGAATGAAGCGGTAAAAAAAAGAAATAGTAGGCGTGTTTGGAACAGGAAATTAATCTACCCAATCTAGCAATCATTAATTAGTTTTTAATCTCATCGTGGAAAGACTACTTTGAGCTGTTGCGAGTCTTTATTGAGCACTTACAAGTTGGTAGATCTTGCTCAATGTAACAGTGAGGTTGCTGAGTATGGCAGTTTAACCTAAAGCAGTATTAGCGATTGCAATTAGGACTTGAAGAGGCTTGGATTTACTGTTGAGGGTTTTGGTGGGGTTGCAGCCTCCGGAGATGTAAATCGGAAAAGCCAGTGTCGTATGACTAGGCAAGTAGTATTAAAAGAAGCTTGAGAGCGGCCGAATTGAGCTGTTGTGAGTCGTGGAAAGGATCTTATGAGATAGGTGACGAGGGCCGAGGGTGAGACAAGATGTTGTCTTAATACCTATTAGCAAGGATCTGATCCGCCTAGAAGGGTAGCAAACATACCTTTAAACGTCGCAAATGAAGTGCTATGAATGTTGTGTAGTGAATGGATATGATGGTGAGAAAGGAGAAAGGCAAAAGAGCCGGGAGAGGGTTCTATATAGTGAGAGACAGCAACCAATTCAA
The DNA here is from genome assembly GCA_003521225.1 of Tuber microsphaerosporum. Lineage (NCBI taxonomy): Eukaryota > Fungi > Ascomycota > Pezizomycetes > Pezizales > Tuberaceae > Tuber > Tuber microsphaerosporum. The sequence goes on along the minus strand of QOVD01000448.1, from coordinate 36,693 downwards.
GGTGTTCGTTGTAGACTCGAGTTTTAAGCTCGGCAAACTACATGAAAACAAGACGACAATCGTCTTGAATTGACTCTTGAAAAGCTTTTTCAAACGTACAAAAGGAATTGTACCAGTGTACAGCAAACGGAGTTTCAACATCCAACACTTCAGAGTTGTACAGTTTAACTCATAAGTTAAGCGAACTTGAAATTTAGCCCAAGTAGAGTACGGGCGGTATGTGCCAAGGAAGACGCTAGTTTGATTTATGCTCATATTGAATAATAGTTGAAAGAGCCGCAGTATGAGGAAAATGCGTGCGTGTTGAACCTAGACTAGTCGCGGCGGAATTAAGCTGTTGAAAGTCTTAAATATGCTGGTACGGTATGTGGAAAGATCGTGATTTTCATGATGGGTTGTCTGGGAGAGAAAGTCAGGGGTTGTGTACCAATTAGGAATAGAGTCAAAAGGCCGGGCGGAGTCCTCCTAGCAACGGGCCCAAGGCTGACAACCAAGCGAGCAGTAGGCTTGAGCAAGACGAGGGTTATCCTCTCAATAGTCAAGAAGGATAACACTGCTGAACATCCCATTCGCACGTTACTTGGTTCCTTCTGATAACCATCGCTTATTATTCCAGAGAGACCTATCTGCACAATAACGAGGTATGTTTGATATTTGTAGATACTTTATTCGTCCGCTTTGTACCTTCTAAAGTCTTCTTAGCGAATCTAATAAAGATAATATTACAGAATGGTACAGGAGTCACAATGCCCATACTGCAGTAAAAAGTACAAGTCAAGTACATGGTACAGAAACCACATCGAGAAGGAGCACTCAGACTTTGTACGGTCTCTTCAGCTTGTACAACAAACGATTGAAAACGAAGTACAGCCTCCACATTCTTTTCCAGAAGCGAACGAAACACATGAACCATACAATTCAATCGAGATCCAAGGTGCAGAATAGGAACTACAATCAGACCACACAGTGGCCGATTCAGACGTTGAGAGTCTTAGCCTCTCTGATAGAGAAGATTTTCTTCAGACTTTGTTGAATCACGGGCACCAACAAATCACCACACTGCTGGGAGAGTTCTCCGAGATGTTGTACAGCATCAAAGAGCCGAAGACGAGTTATGGGCACCCTTCCAAAACAAGATAGACTTTGAGCTTGCTCAGTGGTTTATTGAAGCAAAGGGACCAAAGGAGCATATAGAGAGGTATTTTAAGAATGGATTGGGGCCCGAGAACAGTACAATTAAATCCGCATATCGTCTTCTTGGTGCCGTTGATGAACTGGAATCAGGCTTGGGAATGAAAAGTTGGAAACAGGGATTGGTATCATTCACCGAGTTGGTAAGCATATCTATTCTATTAAAATACTTGGTTCAAGTTAACCGAGAACAGGACATTGAGAACGCGGACGAGTTAGACGTAGCTGCATCAACACAGAGATTCTTTTACCGGAATCCTGTCCATTGTGCACAATATCTGCTGAGTCAAAAATGCTTCGCTCAAGATATTGTTTATGCCCCAGTAAAGGATTGGAATAGCGAAACACCTCCAGCGAGAGTTTATTCAGAGATACACACGGGGGATTGGTGGTGGGAGACTCAGGTAGGTTATAATAGGACATTCTAAGGCTTTAATACACTATAGTCAAGCAAGGATTAACGAGTTGTAAAGGATAGCTTACCCGAAGGAGCAACACTTGTACCGGTCATATATGCCTCCGATGTTACGTTCTTAACAAACTTCTCAGGAGATAAGAAAGCCTGGCCGGTATACCTAACTATTGGTAATATCTTATCGAAAACCCGAAACAAATCTTCTAAGCATGCGACCGGCCTATTGGCACTTTTACCCGTCCCACCCAAGATGCTCGGAGTAGCATCTAATGATTCAAGGCAGCCACAAGTGAATAATGAAATCCTTTGTGAGCTGATGGAAGCCATTTTTTCTCCTTTGGACGAGGTTGCGGAAGCCGGAATGGAGATTGAATGCGCCGATGGCAAGGTTCGTCATTGTTTTCCACGTCTTGCTGCCTGGATTGCCGATCATTTGGAAATTGTCACATTACATAGAATTCAGCAAAATCAGTGTGTAGTTTGCGAGACCCCGGTAGATCGGTTAGGGTCCTATACTGGACATTGTGCAGCCATACACGATCACAAAAAATACCAAGCACTTTGTGCTGAATACTCCAATGGCAACACGGATGCTGGTGAAGATCTGATTAATCGTGGGTTTAAGTTGCTTCCAAGCGTCTTTTGGGGACTTTCAGCGATTCACCAGGCCTACTTACCGAAACCAGATATCCTGCATGTTGTCTACCTAGGAATATTTGAGACTCATCTCATGAAGTGGATTATTGGATTTCTCAAGAAGTACAAGAGGCTGCAGGCTTTTGACGGTGTTTGGAAGAGTTTGCCAGCTTATCCCGGCTATTCTCCACCGAATAAAGAGTACAGTAGAGTTTCACAGTGGATAGGAAAAGAGATGAGAAATCTTGTTAGGGTTATTTTACCCTGTTTGGCTGCTGCGCTATGTTGTCCAAATGCCGCTGAACGTCTTATTTTCACTAAAGCTTTGACTTGTGTTCGATCGATTGTCGACTTCACACTAATGGCACAATACCAAAGTCATACTGACGAGACGATTCAATATCTTGAGCAGTATCTTAAAGCTTTCCACTATCATAAAGATGTCTTTAAGGAGTATCGGAAGGATAAGTCTACAGCGCAAAAGGTACGAGAGGTAGCTGCAAGGATACGGGGCGTCAACAATGAGACACTCAAGCAACACAGGCTTCAGGGTCACTCAGCGACTCAAAGACGTCGTATTGCGGACGAACCGCGTCAAGAGTTAGAAGGGGTGGTGGCTGATATATATGATGAAGAGGTTGATTTCAACTTTGTCAAGATTCATCTCCTAAGTCATTTTGCAGACCATATACGACGGTTTGGAAATATTCAAATATATTCAACCGAGTCCGGAGAGACCAGTCACAAGACAATGATCAAGGAGGTCTATAGACAGTCGAATAAGAATGACGCCAGCTATCAGATACTACCAACATATGCGAGACTTGATAACTTCAAAATTCACGAAATGAATGTCAACACCGACGATATTTGTCCTCAAAGTGACAAACCCGAGAGTAAAAAGGACAAACGACAGATCGGATCCTCAGCTAAGCAGCCTCATGGACACAGACTATTAATTAAAACAGTTGCACAGTTTGACGAAAGATTGAAACATTTGCCCAGGCTCTTAGTAGACTATTATCAGAGAAAATCAACCAGAGAAAATGTTTTCAATGAAGATTTGATTAAGTTCCCGATTGAAATATGCCGTCTTTTAAGAGTTCCGGTAAGGAACTTTTAGGACCCTAGAGAGGTTACCTGGCACCTTCTCTGTTGCACCGGCAAGCAGCTATGGAAATTGACGGGATTTAGTAGGAATGATTGGGTGTGGGTGGATTCTGGTAATGAGGATATCTACGGAGCACTAAGAGGACTTTATCCGGCACATTTGGTATCAATTTGCAAGGTTTGTGAACTGATTACAGGCTCAGTTGACAGGCTTGTACTGGTAGAAATACTTTACGTGCAGAATTCCGGGAAGCTAAGTGATCTTAACGGACTGGTTACCGTCACTTTGGGGATGGCGAGGAGGCCTAGAGGAACTGCACAAATTGTGTTAAGCATTAAATGTATCATGGGAATGGCGCATCTAGTTCCAGAGGGTGCAGGGGGAGGGAATACGCGTTGGTTTGTAAATAATAGAATAGATTTAGAAACTTTTAATAGAATATATTAGATTGTGAGAATTGTGATAAGAAAGCAGAATTCGAAGTGTTATCAAGGTGACGCGTAGAGGTCAAAATGAGCCAAAGAAGGATAAGCGAGAAAGTATTTGAACAAATAGAAAAATTATTCGAAAAATGAAGAGCCGAGGAATGCCAGAATAAGTAAACAAGATACTAAAGAAGACGAATAACGTCTAAAAGGGACTATTATGGAATAAGCGAGGGGATGAGCGAGGAAGAAGGATTTAAGAAAGTAAAAAGGGGTAGAAGTGGTGAAGCAACTGTGGGAACGGTGTGAACATGTAGGAGGGAGTTTGGCATTGCCAGCGTCCACAGGGCGACGAAGTCCATAACGGAAAAACAGGGGGAGAAGGAACAAGTACGGGTAGCACGGAGTTGCAGGTCGGGAAAGGGTTTTTCCGCATGAGTAGTGTCTGGAATAGGCCGCACAATGTCCTATTGGGTACGGGGAAAAAGACAAAAAGATTATGTGGACCGAGCAATAGCGGGTAGCGTAGTGCCGGAGAGGTGGGGGGAAGGCAAATGCGGACTCTGTGTGCATGTGCGGAAGGTGCGAGGAGCCACACGGAGGCTAAAAGAAGACGTGGAATGAACAAGGTCTAAACGAGGTATCAGAGGTATAGGGGGATATGGCATTACTAGCTACAATAGGAAGATAAGTGTATAGTACATGAGGAAGAATTTTTTTTGCTGATGTAAACAAGATTTGAGTCGTACTTAACTCATATGTGAAATTCCATGACCGAAATGTAGTCATGGTGTAAAATACCCAAAACCCTAAGATTCCTAAGTGCGAATGTATATCCAAAGTTTCAATTTATTCTCAGTAGTTGTGGTTATATAGGTAGTAAATTTGTTGTGGCGGTGGGTTGCCGTTGCCATGCCGGACGAAAAGATCTGTCCCCTTACTTTACATTGGCATGCAATATTCCACTGGCACAGCATGGCTCCAGTATAATAATTTGTATATGGAACCCCTAGATACAATACTACCCATTTTTCCTCTTTTACTTTCCCTCCTCTTCAGAAACGTGTGGTAATCCGATAGGCTGGGGAACTAACTAATGATAACGGCGGTGGTGATGTTGCTATCATTGAAAGAGTTATTCAGAAGTATCATATAATACCAAGACAAAAAAAGAAACAGAAACAGAAACAACAGAAACCCCCATAAAATAGTCCTTTTTATATGGTATCCCTTGGGCGGTGTAAAACAGTAAAATTCGCACCACAAGTGCGCTAAGCTTATCCGAGAATCACGCTAGCTCTGCGTTTTGCTGAGTATATCTTGACTTGCTAAGAGTGCTGAGTCATTTGAGCACTAAGGCGATCGAAAATCTGAGTTTTTGGCCAAACCTAGATGACCATGGCCAAATCTGGCTTAGCTAACTTGTGGTGCGAATTTTACTGTTTCACACCGCCCAAGGGATACCAAAAATGTGTTTTGGAATATGAGTTTGTGGGTATCACAACTTTCGACATACGGGTAGGAGGTTTATATGATATTATGATATGACCAAGCGCCGAGTGAGTGAGTGTGATCTGACGAACCATTGTTTCTCAACACCTCGTGCCAACAGCCTCGCGAGTATATGTATGTATGGCTTAGTTTGTCCCGTTTCATCCCCATGCTATTCCCATCTAGTGCCGGTAGCTTGGGAATTGAGTTCAAGTTTAGGCAGCAAGTGGGAAGTACGAGAGTTTATTCTGGTGGGCCCCCCGTTCGTTACTAGAATGACCCCACGCATCCATTTGGTCCCTCACTATGGTATATTACCGGTATAGCACCCGGTTTAGTTCTTTTTTGGTTTTTTTCGGACAGGTATATACTCGAGTATATATCTCATAGTTTGTCTGTCCTTGGTCAGCGTCTCCAATCGGTCGTCTGGTTCGTCATTATTGCCTCTCGGTCAATTCCCCATGTCTAACCAATGATTATCTCACTCGTTTTTTTCTTTCTTTTTTGGGGGTGGAAATTGGAAAAACAGAAGAAAAGAAGAAAAAAAGGGCTGTTTTAGTTGTTATTTTCTTAACAATAAGGTTTGCATAATATAATAACGGAACACAGGGACGGAAGTTGGGGAGCCGGTACTGTCGTCAGAAGAACGTTGTCAGGCCAGTTCTGTCTGTACCGTTTCCATTCCTTACTAGCTGAAAATCACAAGTCCCTTTCAAATATCACCGCACCATAGCAACATATAACAAGACGAGTTATCGATTCAGAAGGAGGTAGTCAAATGGCAAGGCGGCAGGAGCACAACAGTTAGACAGACGGATAAGTGCATACCGCACTAACTTAACATCTTACGACATAGTTGAGCCTAGTACCGCATCAACTGGCGGGAACCGGAAGGCACCTTTAGGTTGGGATAAGAAGCGGCTGAGGTGAAACTTACGAGTACAATTGCCTCAGAATCGGAGCCCTGAAAGGCCCAGTCCTGGCTATAAAGAATTAGCCTATAGCGTCCTATTGCAATCTTGAGACAATACCAGGAGAAAAATCTTACTTGAACGTACCAGTATAATACTAGCACCTGACGGTTCTCGCCAGTTAACGCGGTAGAAGGTATGCTTTCTGCTAGAAGGTCTCCCAGTTTACGAGAAGGGCAGGCTCAGTTGTTCCGGTAGATTACTATTGTGGGGATGGGCAGTTTTGCTCCGCCTGTACTTCCGTGCGGTAGAGTAGAACTGCACTCTATCAACCAATTTTTTTCACTAGAGGGAAAGTGGGATCTAAATTATGATACCATACCTACTATAATGTAGTACCAGAATCTATCATCGATTCTCGGGCGCTGTGCCGTATTCCATTCCATTGGCGGTAGGTTACCATACAGGCGGCAATAGAGCAACGCTGTTTAACTTACATGACCTAAACTAACTCGCCGGTACAAGTACTATGCCGGGCAGGTACTGTACAGTCAGGATAAATATGTGATGAGGGATATCCAGCAACCTGCGGCGGGAGCACTATACCATACCATGCCATAGCAATCGGGTAAGGCGCAGTGTGGAAAAGAAAAGAAAAAACTCCATTAAACCGCAAAGAAAAAAAAGGGAAAAATTACGACTAGATTGTTATGACAGACCTCACCTCGCCTTTTATCCAGCTTCTCTCTCTTTTCCCCCCTCACTCCCTCTTTCTCTCTTGGTTCGTAGGGGGGAAACAAAAAAAAAAGTCAAATTAGGTCAAGAAATGCATTTACTCTTTGTTTTTTTCTCAAATGGAAATGGCAACGATAAGGTAAGTGAATGAATTTATGCAACCGGCAAGCTCTCGATAACCCCTTGCTCCTCGTTCAGTGGCCCCGTCCCGACCCTGTAAGATACCTTCCACCGCATCTTGACATTGCCACCGCCACCTCTCGGGACTCCCGAGACTCGGATAAGCTGCGTTACTCCTGCTCTCTGACGAGCTCCGAGGTGCCTACTACTCTGTGGCTCCATCTTGAGAGCCAATGTCTCCAAGAATTTATAATGTCAGCTACTCCTTACTCCTTTACTTTTCCCCCTTCTATCTCCCATCAACTCCTTTCTTTGAAAACCAAGAGCACGGCGCGGACTGATAAGAGCTCAACATACCTTTGTAACTGCCATCTGAAACGTCAGGTCCTGGATGGGTTGACTTGCATTGTTGGAAAACTTGGCCTTCACCAATATCGGGCCGTCGGGCATAGTGGCGGGTCTATTTATATCCAATAGGATATGTAGGTTCGAATTGAGAATCATGAGCTCATTTTGAGAGACCGGCGGCGGTGCAGGTTGTTCCGGCGGCAAAGAGGAGGTGAATGCCCAGTCATCATCTTCATTGTTAGCATTCCCGCCATTGTTTTGCTGGACAGGAGGGTGTGGTGTTTGTTGTATTGACGGAGAAACGAAGCCACTTGTAGTCATCGGCTGGGTCGAAGGGGTTGCTAAATTTTGAAAATAATTGGGGACGACTGGAGGTTGTCGTGCAAATTGAGGTGCAGGTGAAGTTGAGGGTGTGATGCGCTGCTGACCAGCGGTGTTCGCTTCAACCGTTGAGGATAATAAAGGCGGGCCGGGGATTCCTAATGTTTGGCGCATTTTAGTGCTATGCAAGCCAACCAAGATATCACCGCTCACCTGTATTGGCTCCAAACCCAAGTGCAATCCCACCGCCTTGCCCAAACGAACTGCTTCCACTATCTTGGAATGATAGCCCCAGTAAGTCATCTTCTAATGAGGCTGGCTTTCCGCTCACCGGTGCTGAGGGACCGTTTGCGCTATCCTCTAGATCGATAAGCGAGAGCTCCGTGGCCGGAGGAGCTGCTGACGGGGACGCGCCAGCCATGAGCGGTAGTGCCTTTGCCGCATCCAAGTCACCCCGCTTGACAAAGCTATATCTCTCAACCGTGGTATTGATAACATCGTTAAGTTCCAATAGTTTCACAACAGCATCGGGATCCTCACTTTCTTCCTCTATTATCTTCTGGATCTTCGGTTGGGCGGTTTTTAAGGCACTTGCTAATTCCTAAAACTCCCGTGCTTAATAAGCGTCACCACAAAACGAGGTATTCGTGTCAAACGAGGAACATACCTCAAAAGTATCCTGCTGACCGATAGTTTCCCCTTTGTGAACCTTCCCAAGCATCTCCTCTAATAACCTTGCTTTCTCGCGGAGCTTCCCGATTTCTTCCGCAGCCTTCGCGCGGTAATCAGTCCTCGAGGTTTGATCGTACCCGGCCATAATTTTCATCAAATGGTTAGCTTCCTGCAAGTCCGCCGGCGTGCCTCTTCGAATCAATTCCTGCAGCTTTGCAGACTGGGCGGCCCTCTCCTCTTCCTCCATTTCTTCGGCGGATTTCAGCGTCTAGAACCAAACATTTATCAGCAATCCCAACCTCTCATAGCAAATGGTTCCACAATATGATATCCTGTAGAGCCGTAGAGTAGAGAACATGTGACGTACGTCGCTCGGGTTCAGAACCGCGGCATCCTCACTTCTGACTTCCGGAAACATATATCCCTTGTAGCTTAACAACCTGTGCATATCCCGAATGAAACCTAAGTCGTCTTTATAGCGGCTTGTCTGGCATATCGTCCCCCTCCATTCCTCAATCGCCTCGAGGATCTTCAGATGGACCCTACTCGGTCTTGCGGGTGGTCTTTCGGGAAACCGACGAACGAGCTCATTCAGAAAGTCTTTGGTGGAAATTTGCAGATGAAAGGGGTAGCCGCAGTTCTTGACACAGATATCGAGAAGCTATGTCACATTAGCTTTCCTCCCAAAAAAAGCCGAGCCGAAAGTTTCCCTACATTAAGAGCTAGAAGTGAAACATTAGGATTCCGATGATTGATATAGTTCACGATAGCGACAGCCGCTTCACGGGGCCTAAATGAACGATAGAACGATCAGTTTTGACAATCCATGCACTTGTCCACACCCCCGCCCCGCGGCCCTCCCCCCTCTCAAAGGAAATAACCCACGCGTTCCCCTTCCTCTTATTAATCTCATCCGCAATCTCCAAATTCAACGCAAGGTTAGGCTCAAAATTTACCGGATCGCAAGCACTCTCTAAAAGGCTCGAAAGCCGTCAGCAAAAAACACAATCCTCCACTCGGTAAGCATCCCCGGGGGTGCAGTATGCCTGGGAGTGACATACGTATGAACCGCTGGAGCTTGGAACCGTTCGGTTCCTGTGGGAAAGCGCCGAATCGATCCCTTGCGGCCATCCTGGCAGTTGCGTACTCCAGCTTTGGAGAAAAAACTACAAGTGAAGTGACTCGGAATATGGGTTACCCGGTTGTGGTTCGCTGAGAGGGTCGTTTGGCGGGATTCCTGTGATTTTTTTTGTTTCAAGGTGATGAGGGGCGGAGGGGCTAAATTGGAGGGCTGACGAGGCTCGTTTTTAGTCAGCGCCCAAACTATGTCTACACGTGATTTGGTGATCGCTATTACCCGAGTGATGATATATGCTTTGGTTCTATCGCTTATGGGGAGGGAAAGGAAGCATGCTCTTTTGTTTACTTTTTTTTTACTTAGTTCATAGTATATATAGCTCTAGGCGATTTCAGGAAGACGGCGGGGGAAAGCTTTTCTTTTTCATAAAAAGATCAATTTTCCTCGTGAAAGTGGACAGTTGGCAAACTGGCAATGTGACTAGTATATTAGGACCCAAAATGAGTACTAAACTGTTCAATAGGCAACAAGTGAACAGATTCCCAATATTCTATTTTGGGATCACACTCCCTGTAGCTACTAGAAGTGTCACACCTAAGACTTCGATAAAGAGGACAATAATTACCATACAATCTAGTGTTTACCGCGAGCTTCTCAGCTCGCGGGCTCCACTCGAGCCACACAAGCTGACTTATTCCCCGAGCCGAGCCAGCTCGATCTTTTTGCGATATTTTTTTCTCAACCTTTCTTCTCAAATCCGGCAAGGGGTAAGACGGGGAGGAACAGGAGGAGACAGGAGATGGGAAAAGGCTGGGGAAGGCGGGAGGAATGGGTATTACAATAAGAGAAATTGCAGTCGATACTCGGAAGCAGGGAAAAGTAACTTTAATATAGGAAAAGGTTTTCCTACTAGCTAGCTAGTCCTACGTTAGTTCTGAAACGCTGGCTGGGTTTGCGAGAGGTTGGGGATTGGGAAATTAAGTTAGATGCAGAGGAATCGCAAGTTGAGGAGATGGATAGACTCTTCCGTGAACATGCAACACATATTTGATTTTGTTTTTTCTGTTTAATATTTTGAACATTATTCTCCACATGTCACTTCCCCCAAGCCTTCGAAGAAAGTGATACTCTGTGTCTACTAACCAATTCAGGCTCGATTCCATTGGCTCATCAGCTGAGCCAGCTCGAGCCTACGGCCTAGCTCGACTCGAGTCGGTTCGTGGTGCACACTAATAAAATCCCTGAAAAAGTCTCTTGTGTCTACGAAGCCCCCAGAAAACCACCTAAGCTCAGTTAGGCCTTCGAAGGAGACTGACGCTCAAAAACGCTAAACTTTATCCGAGGAGGCAACTCCAATGACTTTGCACTTGGCCGGATTATTCGGGTTTTTACTGCACTCTAGAGAAAATATAGCGGGTGAAGACAACGAACTTGTCACTACAATGCTTAAAATAAAGCGGGCACGGAAAAGTCTCGAGATTAGACTATGACACAATTCCTGCCGGATTCCCATATTCCCTAAGAATACCCAGTGCCAGTAATCCGAGTGATCAACTATGATCTCGGATGGCAACCAGCGCCCCCAGCAACTCGCCCTCATCACCACAGGTATGATACGTTCGAATATAGGAGAAACATGTTAGAACGTGAAAAACCTCCTCTCGTAGTAAAGTAATATATTTTTCCCTTTTTTCCCCCCTTTTTTTCGTCTCAACTGAGGGCCGAATTTTGCCGTGATCCCAGAGGTGAGGGGTTTCAACAACCTACCATACCAGATTTCTTTCGTATTTCCGAGTACCTCACTTGCGGTATCCAAGGGGTCTGATTAATATTAAGGATTTATTAGTACTATAGGAACCATAAAATGGAATAGAGAGGATATATCAATTGTGCTGCTGCTCATACAGCAGGATAGTACGATCTTGGTGACAAGATTCGTCAGCCCCCCATTTTACACCAAAAATAGCCAACTTTAAACATTCCTAACTCGTCTTAAAGTAATATAAAATTAATAAAATTATGCTATAGTGTATGCGTAGGTAATTTTCTAAACTTTCTAAGTAGAAATTATGGGAATTTTCTCACTTCACCATGTGGGCCGAGAGCTTAGAGCCATGATTGGATACTATTGCAATACCGTTATGCCTTTCATATGGGAACCTCATAAGATTAGAAGTATCATACCTTTTGCCCACTACCGGTATCACTATGTCTAGTATTGCACAATGGGCATTAACTAACAGAGCTTGCCACATATAAATGATAATAATATTATCTAGATGGCCCTAAAGGCTCTGGGGAATTTTAACCTTTTTTTTCCCCAAGGCAACAAGGCTGAGATTTTGTGAGGTGAAAATGCCCATTTTTGGTGTAAAACGGGGGGAGGGGTGAATTTTGTCGCCAAGCTCGTATCGTACCATATCATACAAATGTTTGTAAACCTTATCTAATTTGCGGTTCAGCTTACTATTATACAAAAGTGGGAGTTCCCCCCTTCTCCATACAAAGCCTAGAGAAACACCCTTTTAAACACCGTCCTTACCAGTCTAGTACGATCCCCCCCCCAACATCAGTCATCGAAGCAAACAACCACACATTCCCAACCCCGGTTACCTGTTGACCACACAATACTCAAAGCTTAGCTGCCCTCTCACTCTGCCGTGCTTACCAGCTGTAACACGGTACTTTGACTGCTGCCGGCATCCCACTACTGTATACCCCGCTTAGCTAAAATTACTCATTATGGAGTCGATACAAGAGTTAGCGGAGCAATGGCTCGCTCTGGATAACGTAACTCGCGCTATCTCCCACTATTGCGATCCCTCCTCGAACTAACTATTCTGCTAGAACGACCGAACCAGGTCTGAAATTAGAACCCTGTTGCAGAAAAAAGACACCCAAGAACTAGAAAAGCGCTTAAGAACGCGTATCTATTCCCATATCAATCTTTAAGCATACGCTAGGCTAATTAGTGAAAATTTAAGGAATTGAATTTGGTACAGCAGGCCTCCGAGCCCGCATGGAAGCCGGGTTCTCTCGGATGAACGATGTGACGGTGATCCAAGCCTCTCAAGGGCTGGCGAGTTATATAAATTCTGAATGCCCACAACCGAGCGTGGTGATCGGCTATGATCACAGACACAATAGTGAGCGGTTCGCAAAACTGACCGCTGCGGCCATGATACGTCGCGGAATTAAGGCAAGCTTTGGTAGAGCTCCGGTAGAAGGATACACGAGTGTTAATAGTTGCTGGGTGCTATAGGTATATTACTACGACTCACTGGTTCACACGCCACTTGTTCCCTTCGGCGTCAGCTACTTCAAGGCGAGCGCCGGGGTGATGATCACGGCGTCGCATAACCCAGCGCAGGACAACGGATATAAAGTCTATTGGGGAAACGGCTGCCAGATAATCCCGCCACACGACAAGAATATAGCTCAACGTATCGAAGAGAACCTTGAGCCGAAGTGTTGGGACGTGGGATTGGTGGATAAGGATCAGAATACCGTCCGGCCGGTGAAGCAAGTGACGGATGCGTATTTCGCTGCCCTGAGGGAATTGGAAGTAGGACTTGCATGTAGAGAGAATCATCGGCTGCAATTCGTATATACACCTATGCATGGCGTTGGGCTATCTTTCATGTGGAGAATCGCTACTGATATGGGCCTGGGTGACTACATGATGCCTGTCTCGGCACAGGTGAGCTTTATACTTCATTTCCTGGAGCATCAACGACGCTGACCCCTGTGGGCAGGCAACACCGGACCCTAACTTCCCCACCGTCAAATTCCCAAACCCGGAGGAGAAGGAAGCCCTAGACCTGGCGATAGCTACCGCAGAACGCAAGGGGATCCATCTTATTCTAGCGAACGACCCCGACGCAGATCGTTTTGCTGCTGCTGAAAAACTGCCGTCCGGAAAATGGCACGTATTCACCGGGAACCAATTGGGTGTACTATTTGCAGCACATGTCCTCAGTGTATATCGAAAGGAGGGGAAGGATATTTCGAAGCTTTCTATGCTTGCATCAACTGTGTCCACACAGATGTTGCGCGCCATGGCGGATACAGAGGGTTTCTACTATAATGAGACACTTACGGGATTCAAATGGCTCGGAAATCGTGCTATAACCCTGGAGAAAAATGGTTACGATGCTGCATACGCGTTCGAGGAAGCAATCGGTTATATGTTCTCGCCCATAGTCCATGACAAAGACGGTATTGCTGCCGCGAGTGTGTTCCTCACCATGGCACGGCGATGGGCAAAAGAGGGGTTCACTATGTGTCAGAAACTAGAACAACTCTACAAGAAATATGGATACTTTGAGACTGCCAACTCGTATTTCGTTTCCCCCGACCCGCTAATTACGAAAGAAGTATTTGCTGCCATTCGTAAGCTAGGAGATCCGTACCCAACGAAAGTCGGTAATCGGGACATAATCAGGTGGAGAGATTTGACCGTGGGATACGATTCTTCTGTGCGAAATAGGGAGCCCGAACTGCCTGTCAGTAAAAACTCGGAAATGATCACCGTTGAGTTGGAAAGTGGGGTTCGATTCACTGTCCGAGCCTCCGGAACTGAACCCAAAATTAAGAGTAAGATAACGCTGCATCCTGTCAAAAATCACATGTCTTGTCTCAGAAATTTTGACTCCCCGAACCGCTAACATGAGTATGGTATCCAGTGTACATCGAATGCAGGGCATCAAGCCCAGAAAAAGCTAAGGCGGGAGCGCAAGAAGTATCCGAGGCTTTGACCAGAGAGTGGTTTCGGCCAGCACAAACTGGACTTAAACCCCCTTAGCGAGAAGACCAATTAGATGGCCCAGATATAAATTTATACAGCGAGAGTGTTATCGAAAGTTAGAGCGAGCGAGTGAGGGGGAGTTTGGACTGCAGGCGAAACTTTTTTTTTGCTTTATAGTAAACGGAGCCCTGTCCCCTTCCAGAAAGTTGAAAAGAAGTAAAGAAACCGAAAGCGAAGAGAAAAAGCAAGTCAACAAGATGAAAAGCAGAGTGAAACAAAAAAGTGAATACCTTGGATTGAAACTCCGTCCTAGAACACGATGAAGACCAGAGAACCAAACAAAGAAATCCGCTTCCGGAAGCACCGCCTTTTTTCACGCCTCGCTTTGACTTCATAACACACCTTATGAGAAATGAAATGGGAAGAAGAAAAAAACGTAAATTAAACCCCGCATTGTCTTCATCAACGTCGCAGAATTCGTATGACGTCCATCTGTGAGGGCCATTGCGGCAAGTGAATTCCAAAAGAATGCAAAAAAGAGACAGAGGGTTGTGGGGGACAAAATAAAAGAAAGACCGATCTGATATCTTCCGTTCACGTAAAACTCCAAACAAAAAACACGTAGAAAGTAACACTTTTGGAGATATATATCCGATGCTGATCCTGACATCCGAAACTAGAAATGACGAAGAGATCAACCGTAATGAATGAATGAACCACTATAAACCTCTTCCCCTCCTTTCCTCCCTTCCCTCCTTCCTCTGCACCCGCAGGACGTGGGGGTGGGATGGAAGGTGAAATCATACGTACCAAGTATCAAACCGTAACCGCCGAAGCCGTGCCGTAAAGGATGAGAGGAGGGGCGTAGAGGCTCCGTGGATCGAAATTTCTTGGCGCCTACATAACGTAGAGCAGCCTCGTATCTAAAATGACCCAACGTACGTTAAAATTTTCGCCCTTGACGCCAACCGTAGAGCTCATAAAATCAAAAGCTAAAAATGTTAAAGAAAAAAACAAATGTGAAGTACAAGGTGACTCTGACCAAAGCAGAAGTAAAAAGAAGGGAAAAGAAAAGGAAAAAGGAAAAAGAAGAGAAAGGAAATCCTAAAAATACAACAAGATGCTGGTATCGGTAATTGTGAAGATGTGTATGGAAGACATGAGATGAAAAGGAGAAGTTGCAAACTTAAAACTTGAATTCCATCTGCGAAGAATCAAGGGGATGACCGTCTATACCTAGTGGATGGCTACAGCTAAGCTGGGGCTTCTGGGAGTATTTCCCTTGAAGTTCTTCTCGAATGCTGCTGAGAAGTTGCTGGTAAGATTGTTGCGAGTTCTTGCTGAGAGCTCTGATGAATGCGTAACTCATGGCACCAGTAGCTTCTCCACCTTCAGTAGCATCGGCACTACAATTTTCCCTACGTTAGATGTCTCGAGGAATTAATGATTTCGTGTGAAACATGAGGAGGCTCGTACGATGTCTGACTGTCCTTCGAACCTGACCATTGAATGACATCTGCAGCAGATGTCTTGGTCCTCTTTGCCCTTTCCTCAGCCCCTCTCCCCACGGTAGCTCTCTTGAAGATTCCCATGGCCGATTGTGCAACACCCCCAAGATCTCCCCTCGAGTAAGCGGTCATAGCATTGAAAAGACCAGAAGCAGCCTCCTTCGCAATGTTGGGCTCCTTCTCGACACCGCGAGTAGAGTAGAGGTATGGAAGGTCCAATGCAGAACCAGAGTGGCAAGAATCGAAGATTGCGGTCAATCGAACGCCAGGCTTGAGAGGGGCAACCCTACATATTGTCAATAATGATCCCGACAATACTAGGGGGTTTTCTTACATAATTCTATGCATATCATCGTCAACAATATGGCCATTGTATCTGAAGTCCACTGGAAAGATGGTTTCATCGTATCCTAAAAAGTGTTAGTGTACGTCACTGCCAAGGCATGGGTTATTTTTTTTCCCCAATGTTACTAACCATCGCCTTCGTCACCATCGAGATCTTTGGTTTGCCCACCATGACCTGATTTGAGAGTTAGCAATTGATAGGCTCTATTATATTGTTTCGCAAGAAATACCTGAGTAGTGGAAAAATAACGAGTCATTGGGCTGTGCATCTTTGACCAGCCAATGCATAGCCTGCAAAATGTTCTGCTTTGTAGGCTGACTCCGGGGGTTCTGTTGATCGTCGGTCAAGATTACCATATCCTCACGCTTGTAGTTGAATCGGTCGTGTAAGAATGTTGACATGTTCTTCACATCGTTGATGCATCCCCTCAATTGCCCTCGTTGACCAAAGTAATTGATACCAATTAAAAGTGCTTTGCGTTTCCCAGTGCAGTTGCTGAATTCATAGCCAATTTGAGGGGCTCCGGGTACATTAAAGGACTGCACACCTTGAGGGGGGAGATTTGGGGCCCCTGCTGGTGGAGGATGACTGTACATATACTGCCCAGTTGGCATATCTAATAAGGTTGAAATGGGATTAGTACTGCTGGAAGATGACAAATACTCTGCTGAACACATATCAGGGAGGACAAACGATTTCCTTGAGGTGGAATAGCACCATGGTATTGGGGAGTAGGCTGTGGAGCCCATTGTTGTTGCTTTTCAACACATCAGTCATATATTCGATCACAGAAAACAAGAAACAAAATATCCAAAGTAAGCTTACCTGTGGCTGGGGAGGGTATCCGAAGCCCTGTGGTGGCGGTTGATAGTAAGATTGAGAGGGGGGTGGGTAGTATGGCTGCTGCGGTTGGCTATTTCCAAGTGCAAAAAAAGGTATCAGTAAACATCGTTCGAAAGGCCACGAGGCTTCAGACTGGGGCAACGTACTCTCCATATTGTTGACCAGGATAAGGGTTATACCCCGGGTATTGGCCGTAATTACCAGACATATTGGATTAAAGTTCAAAAAGAAGTAGCGAAGAAGTGTCTAGTGAAAAGGGAAACAGAGAGCGATACGATTAAGTTGAAAGGTGTATTCGTATATCCACAGCAGAAGCCCAGGACGCTTCTCAAAGTCCCAAGGATGACTGTCTAGCGAGTGATGCAGATCTAAGAGGCTTTGAGGGGTGGAATCTTGAAGGCCTTTATACAGGACAGAGGGCGGCCCCTTCAAAGACAGGATAAGGCAGGAGGAGGTAAGAGGAGAGAGGGTTGGATCGAGGAGAGGAGTGTTAGTAGGAGTGAGGGGTGAGGTAATGCAGGGACCGAGACGGAGATAGTGATAGAGATGGCGCAGGCGTGAAAATCAAACAAGTTCAGTAGAGGATCAGGAAGTAGCGAGCAAGCAGGCAGTAGGGCAGGTGAGTGGGTGAGTGAGTGAGTGAGTGACAAGAGAGCAAGTAACAGCGGCAGTGTAAGTTCTCAGGCACCTGAAAAAGATGGTGGGGATGTACGAGATTCAGTCTCTCCCATCCATTTCCCAGTGGTGGGGAGGTCAGAATAGGAATCGCGTCTTTTTTTACACCACCACCAACTTACCGCTCATACTCGCAGTCAGAAAAGCAGTGTAAAAAACAAATCTAACCTGCCGAGCCCTATCGATGCTTGCGCTGCGCAAGGCCTTAAGTCAAAGGAAAAACAGACAACCCAACGGCCTCCTCAGTGAACAGTCTATCGCATCCAGTCGCTCAGTCGCTCTTTGCTCTTTGCTCTTTCCCTCAATTTTCACTCTCCTCTAACTCTTGACCCTACCGATAACAATTACAGTGAAGTGATACACTTATTTTCGTCCAAGTAAATCCAAGAATGTATAATACGTATGATAGATAAAAACAAAAATAAAGTCCCAGAACTACCAATTCTCTGGAAACAACCCAAACACCTGGGGAAAGAAATTAACCTCCACTCTTCCTCCCCTCCCACAGCTTTCACTCCAATAGTTTTCTCTATCTTCACCCTCCCGTGGTAGAATATGTTCCCTTCAACTTGCGTGCATATGGAACGTCTTTCCTCATTTCTGCTGAAACATCCCCACCGATCAAGTCCAATGAACCTGATGCCCGTCATCATGGCTCTGTACTGTCTCGGTGGTGCATGGTGGACGTTGCACACCTATTTTTTTCACCCTAAGAGTTCAGGCCCACATCGAGCACTCCCACTCTGTTGTGTGCCTTCAGCTGGAGACAGGCATAAATTCTCGAGTGCCCTTTCCTTTAATGGTTAATCCTTCTCAGCCGCAGCCCACTCAACCACCCATAACACCGCCCCAAATCTAACAGAGTTATCCAACGAAGAGCCACACTGCCTTACCTAAATGCAAGAGAGGGGGATGCGTTTCAATTCCTTCCATCAAGTTCAATTTCGCGCGATCACTTCGGAGGAGAGGCGAAGCTGAATCTGCACATCTGCGAGATCAGATCTAGTTGGAAACACTTTTCGGGAAGAAGTTTTTGGCGACATCATCGGTCCCAGGTAGACGGGAGGATCCCTTCACCCCCTCTCCCTTCCTTCCTTACGCCTAGCCCTGCAACCCACATGGTCAGAAAGATCCTTTGGTTCGTCCAAATGCGTAAAGGAGAATGAGGATGAAAAGCTTGCCTTCTTTTGATACAGCACTCGCTTTGCTTATTCCTCAAGTTTAGTTGCATGATAGTTTAGCCTGCTATTATATCGTGTACTCTCCCAATAACCTCGTCAGCTCTTGATTATCGAGTATATTCAATTAAAACACGTTCTGACTTTCAAATCAGCTTCAGCTATGCCATTGTTCCCATGTCTTGGGTTTCAATAACACAGAAGCACGTTACCCCCAATCACTGATGCCCACACAAACGCACGGGAGTTCCTCTGTTCTGTGGGCTGGGCCCGAATAAGGGTGACCAATTCGAAAACGGACTTCTTAGACACGAATATTCCCCTTATTGAACAACCCGCAGTACCTACCTAAGCTGAACATATTCCCGTGCAGTCCAGCTGGTAGCAATTCCCCTACTGGTAGTACCAATCTTTCTCGGGGTGGCGTTCCTAAATACATAGTAGATGTTACTATTTGCGAACTCGAATTCGCTGAGAGGTCGGAGGCCAGCAGCCAATTCAACCACAACCGCGGCGAGAAAGAACACTCGCCTGAGAAGTGCTGTGAACTCCTGATCCAGTATGAAACAAAGATGGGGTTTTCCTCGCTCCGGGACGAACGCCCTACGCTTCCACGCTAGAAACTTAAAGAAATAATTCAATTTATAATCTGTATGAATGTCTCCATGACCACAGAGCCAGTTCGGCACCTGCAAATCCTGTAAACCCAAGACCTGATATTATAATATTACACGAATAGCGGCAATTCTTCCCCTGAAGATCACAGCGACACTGAATCAATCGCCGCCGGGCCTTCCAACCAACGAGAAGATCGGATAACAAGGTGGCACTCAAACATGACAAAGCCTAGTTCGCACGACCTTGCGCACTGCAGTGCAAACATAATTTCCGGGAACCTACCAACTAGTGCCCCCCACCACCCTAGTGGACTTTCTTTTAAAGTTACCGAGATGCTCACCATATTCGATACAATATCCTTTCTTGATGAGATCTTTCTTCTCAATTGTCTTAGACACCAAATGTCACTGTTGATAGTCCGGCAGATATTCCCTTTTGCTTACTTCACCTGCTGTGTCGCATTGAATTTATTCACACTTATGTTTTCTTCTTTGCACAGATGCGCAGTCGCACACGCTATCATAACACTAATGACTTGTATTGACTTGTGTTTTTTATCCCTATCTTCGTTTTGTCCTGTTCCAATATCTCCTGTACTTCTGCCTGCTCATTCCCCACCCAATCCCATGACTGCCCTTCGAACTGGGCTTGAATCTCGTTTCTGTATCCACCTGATTCATATAACGCCACGCATGTGGAATAGATGAGAGCAATATTCTCAGCTCTCGCGCCAATTGACTCCGTAAAATCGTCATGATCGAGCCGATCCTCTTCAGGTCATTTGACCTATAGGATCCCCTACCATTCCTTTTGTGCCTCTCTTTTCTTCTTTCAGTTCGCACCAACATCTCCTCTGGCCTTAGCAATGACCAAAGTTCCCCCCTTCCTCTTCGTATGATACACTCCAATACCGGTAATTGAGCAGCTAACAAAGGTTTCCATGGCTTTAACCAAGTCCTGCAAGGTGCCTAACCCATTTGCCACTGTGCTAGCGAGACACTCCTCTCTGCCGATTTGTAGCAAATCATGCGCAGTACGAGTGATTAGTGGTGTGCCAAAGCCGAGGGCAGATGGTGTGCTTTGAGGTTTCGCTGCAAAAGGCTCAGGCTCTCCCACAAAAATCGCACCATGGACACAACATAGCACATTACCAGTGCCGTGCGGTACCGGTGGCCGCAAGCCACAACAAAATGTCCTTTTTTTCTATCTCGTGCCTCGGCTCTATCGAAACCTCTAACTCAATGCATGGGTCCGCCCCGGGAGCGATTTTTTTTCCTTTTCTTCCCTTGTCTGTCCGGTTTTCCGGGGTTCCTTTGGTATACTCGTACAGCCGCAACCCGCGGATGGGGCAAGGGCCGACTGCGCCACCACCCGAAGGTATCATGATAAGAGATCCGAACCAGAAAGCTGGGACGATTCAATCCCATTGCATTCAACCAATCGGACCGATAACGCCTTCTGGCAATGGCTCTCCGAAGTGGCTGGGGCTGGTGAAAGTGGATGGATGCCGTTTTCTGTCACGCTTTCTTCGGTTGGTGCCGGAGGATGGGTAGTCGCTTTACACTACCGTAGACCACTCGAATATCGACAAGGCGGTGCCTACAGTACAAGTCTGGTATTACTGATGCGCAAAGGGGGAAGGGGCTTGCGGTATTGAAAAAAAAGACGCCCACCCATATATTCGAGATAAAGTAGCAATTAGTGGGCACCGATGTCACTCCGCAGAATGCTATGAGTACTTTGAAAAGTGGGAGCCTGCATGCTTGACGCACGAATAGATTGGAGTACAGCAGATTGCAGCAATTAATTACCTATCTTCCAAGATGCGATTTTCCCCGGACCGCCTGTCTGTATATATCTGGAGAAATTTTTGCAAAAGGGCACTCGGGATATCTAGATACTCAGAATGGTATAATATCACAACCTTAAACCTGGTTGCCGGTGAAACTATTATGTCAAGTACCGGTAATGTAAAAACGCATGGAACTACGTCAGACCTCGCAAAGTAACTGGACCAACCGAGGCAAGTCACTAGCTCCAATAATGGCAATAACAAGAATTAAAACAAATCGGCAACTATGATGGTACAGTTTGGTGCTGCGCAGCATAATGTGGTAGTGTCTACTCGAGTACTGTGCGCTCTGTTGACAACGTGGGCATACAGAGAGAGGGCTTCGCTTTGATGCAGTCAGCCCCACGTGATGATAGGTTGGGCTATCCATGAAATAGAGAGAGAGAGGGCTTTGGCAGAGCATTGTATGAGAGAATCGGGTTGTGGCTGCTTCGGGCGTCGCTGATTGGCATGCGCTGGCAAAGTGGCTGTTCACAACCCCACTCGATGCCATCAGAGCCGTCTGCGCCTAGCTTAGGCCGGAGCACCGTAGTGGTAAGGTTTTCAAGGGTCGGCAAAAGAACCCAGATCTCGTCAAATCCCGATAGGGCTGAAAGTGTGTTTATCAAAAAAGAAAAACAAAATAAATCGACCATTACCGAGTCGGTGAACCCTCGTCACCCCACAGCGCCCAAACCTGGGGGAAGGGAGAGAGAGGGCTATCGTATAGATTTGAAGGCTTAAAAGAAAGAAAGGCCGGCGTGAGCCGGCACTGTATTGTGGGAAAAGCGGGGATTGGCGGTTGGAAGGAGGACACGTCTGATAAACTTATGAAAGTAAGGCGTGGTCTTATGAGGGATTCGTGTATTGTTCATCTACTCGAGTATGTAAGTTGGCTGAGAAAACTTACAGCGGGGTAACGGCAAGATGAAAGTGCCGCTCGAATCGTGGTATTGATCAAAGTGCGATCTTTCACGGGTTGGTCTTGGTGTTTCAGGCTCCAACCTGAGGTTGGGGTGCGAGGGCTGACCGCCTCGTGGGAGAAAAAAGCCCTAACCCATAATGGGGCTCTTTGGAGATCCAGATCTTGAAGGAGAGCTTGTCTGCCCTTTAGTAGCCTTTATTACTATGGAGATATCGCCAACACAGGCATATGGCACAGCCACCAAACGGCATTACAATCCCGGGGTAAGCCAACTCAGTCCGCCTATCTCGTAGTAGATCTGGGGAGTGCTACTCGCACAGTTTGAAGTAAGAAACAACCCCCAGAGAACCCGGCTAGCACAGGGCTATCTACCAAATAGTCCAACCACTATCATGGGTATCCCATCTCGCACCCCCCCTCCCAAACAAAAATTCATAAATCTCTACCATGAGCAATCCCATTCTGCATCCCTCCTCTCAGACATAAATCCATAAATCACTGCCATGGGCAATCCAGTGGCCACTGCTGGTGGTGGGATTGATAACCCGGGCGCCCCCGAAACCTCGGTAAACTTGAGATATCAACGAAACAAGGGAACCTACCAAATGTCTGGCGTGATAGATTAGTTCGCAGTGCCCTAACCGCCCAAGAACATATTTTTTTTAAGTTTTTAAGGATTTTTGAGAGGGGGCGGGTTTCATCGTCAGTCTCAATGTCGCTCTCGTGCAGCTTTTCGGTGCATATCTCTCGGTCATTAGGCTCAACGCTGGTACGCACGGTCCTGGAGACAAAGGAAGCCGCCCTACTTGGTTTTCTATACAAAATGCCTATTCTCAAAAGCTGACTACTGACCACTGCAACATCAGAAAAATCCAGGGATATTTTAGATGGCACTGTACAGTTTGACATGGAGATTCGCATAATTGAAAACCAGGTAACAGAAAACATGCTAGGAATTCAAAGTACCAGAGTTCTGAGAAGAGCCCAAAAATGCTGCCAAGACATTCGGTTTTTTTATGGATTTCTGCATGGCAACCATATATCTGCACGGCAACCATACCAATTGGCTTTGCTTACTCACCTCTAGTTCTTGGCAGGATGAAAAAAAAATTGGCAATTTTATACGTTAAATTCTCTGTGATCCCCTTTCATTTGATTACTATTGGAGGAACAGAATTTGTTGCTCACCTTTATGGTGGTTAGCTAAACTTGCGCATTTTGTCTGAAAGCCCAGGTGGGGGTCGATTTCTTTTGTCGCCAGGTTCAGGCTGTTGTACCGTGTGTACCTCAAAGAGACTATGATATCTGATCCGTTGGCGCTTGTCCCATCAGCGATTAGCTCATTGAATTGATCGACGGCATACGGTAGCTTGGTCATGGAATGGACAATTCATAGGTAGAATAAGCGTCCTATGAGAATCGTGAGAATTCTCATAGAGTCGTTGATACTGATCCCACACTGCACCCTATTGTTTAGCTGTAGGGCTGAAGACAATTACTGGCAGTTCATACCGTACCTTCATACTGATATAGTGCAAAGAGGCTCGATCCAGGTCCTCAAAACTGGGAAACCCGATATTAAACTAGTCAACCACAACAAGGAATAAAAATTAAAAAAAACCTCAGAGAGGAAGATATTCAAGAGGAGAAGAGGCCTGAGGTTTTTTTTTTAATTAAGTGTAATCTGAAAACGTACAGTAGTTCAGGTTTAAAAAGTGAAAATTTTGGTGAGAGTGAAACATGTGATAGAATGTACATAGGAGTAGACTGAAAAATACTGAAGGGGAGAGATGACTAAGGTGTAAAAATAATTGATAGAAATCAAGTTATGAGAACAGCATATCCCTTCGTTTGATTTAGTTGTTCGAACTAAAAGTCCGTGCCCGTTTCTAGCATGGCACTAGACCATACCCGATACTGAAGAAAGATATGATCTACCACATAGGTGGACAGGACTTATTAGTACGAGGAGAAGGAGAATATTTGAGAATTAAATTTGTTCTCAATAGGGTACATCTGTGATAGGGTTCAAGAAGAAGACTTAGAATTCCAATCTTATAGGAAGTATCTGGCTACAGCTTGGTTATGCACGTAGGGAAGAAAATTAAAAACTAGGAAAGAAAAAGATAAAATAGAATCCAAACTCCTAGAACTCATGAAACAAATTAAAGCAAGTCTCTGCACAAAGCGGAACAGAGCAAAAGGAACAAATAAAGGCAGTAAAGTCACTTTTTTTATGTCGGGTACTTCAGGCTTCGCGTGCGGTATTGCCAATTCCTCCTCCACCTCGGCGTATAAAACGGCAGAAAAAGCAGCGAAATTGCTTTTTCTTTGGATCTCGAATTAATCGATGTGTCCTGGGACACGTTCGTATATGTGGTAACTCTGTATTCTTCGTAACATATCCTAGCATGTTAATTTCATTAGTTAGAATCTAACTGGAAAGTAGTACTAAGGGAAACTAACCATACCGCCTGCTAAGGCGATTGTTTCCCATTGGAGTAACACCAGGGCAGTGCCGGCCATTGGCTTGTATTGTGGGTAAGGAGGTAACAAGCTCGGTAAGCTGAGTGGCACGGGTAGGATTTAGTGACAAGTAGCCAGTAGTGGCAAGGCTGTGTGCAAGCTGAATACGGAAGTTTCGGTGGTTTTGGAGTGTACTTGGTTTTCCAGTAGTGGATAGCGGAGAGGAGTGTTTAGCTAATGTCCAGGAGTTGATCACTGTTGTATCTAGTAGCCAGAAAAAAACTGGCATCCAGACACGAGCAACTCTTAGCTGTGTGGAATAATAGCTACGGTATTGGTCTGCAATATCCATTGAATTCATTTTATTATTGTAATCAATAGCCAATTTTGGTGTAGGCATCGAGACTAAAATATGAAGATTAAGCTAGGTACTTTTGTAAGAATTGAATTGCATAGATACCTAGTGCCTGGTCACCAAAGAAAGCTTCCACATTTTCACGGTTGGCATTGGTAACTCGGGGGCGTCGGCGGTTTTTCAGTGGATAATTCGATGGTTCATTTGTAATCTGATGTACAGTACTCATAAACTGAACAAGGTTATTATCCTGCCAGAGGCAGACTAATACTTCTCAGCATACAACTCCAGAAATTGTATTCAGTGGAAAGGTGGGCTTTTTGTTTTTTCCAAACTTAAAAACTGCTGGATACTCCGCTGAGGTGGACCTGGCTGTGCCACATGCGCCGATGTTTCTCTCTCTTAAAGCGGTCAGAAGAGGGATATTGGTAAAATAGTTGTCCATATAAATGGTAAAGCAGAACTGCTCGGAGGGTAGAGAGGTTGCCAGTTGATAAAGAGCTCTGGATGTAGGACTCAATCGTAGAGGGCCGGAGTATAGATCAGAGTTCAGCTCTGCAAAAGACTCAGTATTACTTGTAAATAAGAATGCATAAGTGTATCCATGATCACAAAGTGCCAGGACTTTATAGCCTCTTGGTATTGATTTTCCACGAATTTGTGTTGTGTGAGCTGAACGACCGGTAAAGCGTATCATCATTTCATCGACAGCCACATCACTTGCAGGTAAAAGATAGGATTGGAAGCGGGCAGACAGACTAGATGCTAGTGGTTGGAACTTTTGATACCATTGTTACCTTGGAAGAGAGTCATAAGAGGGGGAGATATGGAAGTAGCGTTTTAGTTGCTCAAAGCGGTTCTGAGACATGTAGAGACCAATGCGGTGGAATGGATAATTGCTGTCATGCCTCCAGTAGTCTGACACCTGTGCTGATGGAAATACCCCCATGTAAATAATAATACCAAAGAAGATTCGCAATTCTGCTGCTGATATTGCTGCCCATCTGCGATGTCCAAGCTCTCCAGCATGCTTGAAACTTGCGTACAAATTGGTGTTCTCTGCCAGTTGTTCGAATACGGTAGTGTCGAAAAAGGGCTCAAAATAAGCTAGGGCACCGCTGTTCACATCAAATTCAGTAGGATATCGGGTATGTTGTTCATGCCGGGCAGTATTGTGAATGAAAGGGTTAAATTGTGGTACTGGCAGCAGACATGGAAGTCTTCTCTCTCGAACCCTTCTTCGACATTGGTAACTACTTCCTTGCTCTGCTCCTTCTTTCCCAGCATTGTCACCTTCAGCCTCTCCTCCTACCCTTCGCTCTCCTACTCCGATTGCTCTTTCCTCCTGTACTTCTATGCCTTCCACTGCTGTCCCTGCTTCCACTCTGGCCACCTCTGCCTCTTCTGCTCCCACCGGCTCTTCCTCATGGTCAGCTCGGCTCGAATCAATATATGTCTCTAGTGGGGCAAACTCGACCTCATCCTCCTCACTATCATAATACTGATTGATGTCACGGTTCGCATGCGGAGCAGCCATTGAGGTTGAAATTATTCTCATCAATCAATGGGCAAATCTACAGATTTTGTGACTATCACATTGTGACCTATGATGACCAATTCACATTAGTCTTGATGTCATATCTTAGCCAGATCACAGATAGTTGTTGTTGATCACAACGCCGGGCGCACACTAAAAAGCTGTGAAACTCGGGAACAAACGAAGGGATAGCAAGATTGGCGAACAATTTTGAATTCAACGCCACAATACTGATATAAAAGTCATCATCACCGTGTATCTTTAGCTCAAGCATCTTGTTAGAAACCCTTTCTTCCTTAAATAAATTAACCTTATTCTCTTGATTCCTGCTTTATTCACCTCTCTAAAGTTGCCCGCAGGTGTATCATTGCACGGTTGTCTTGGCAATTCCGGCTCAACTCCGACCGGTTGCCACGGACTTCCTGTTTCACCAAAGGACCCACCTTTAGGCACTTTGCACCGTATCGTATCAGATGCGATGCCGATGTTTTCTCTCTCTTCGGGACACCCGCCGGTAATGCCACATCGGGAGGTCCCGAACCTTAGCTCGCGTGGAGGGGGCTCAACAAAGGTTGCCGTCTAACAAGGACCACACGTCCCTTTTGTAAAAGGGGGAACTTCCCCTGCATGAAATTTCCCTTGACCGAATGATAATGTACTGGTATCTTCCATTGGGTAGAGTGTTTTTTGTTTTCCCTTAGGAAAATAATAATAAAGCGGTTATGCTTGTACCGGTACTTAGAAAGGAATTTACCTAGTGTAAACACTCTCGAAAGATCAACCATCAAATCGAAAACAGAAACGGTGTTTACCGGGGATTGTCTTTACCCACAATCCTGCAGGAGTTGCTGTTGCCCCATCATCAACTCACCGACACCACCGGCTGTTTTGAACTTCACTCAATCGCTCTCTACCCCTTTGTAGTTTTATATCACCTCAGGATCATGCTTTTCAAAATTCACCAAGTTTAAAAGTCTTCTCTCTCCACACATTTAAATACTTCGCATCTACACAGTCGTTTCCTCCTTTTGTCCTCTTTTGAGCTCGTTCCGGGATTCTTGCCTCTCGCTCCGAAGAGTGCCTATTCATCCCTATCTTATCGTTGGCAGCGACAACCTTCTTTATCCACCATGGCGCGGCTAGCGGCCAAGATGCTGTCGAGAAGACAGGTTGAAGGGTTGATTGCCGAAGGGAAAACTGTTTTCATCTTTGACGGGAATGTTGTGCGGGCTGATGCTTGGTTGAAGTTTCATCCTGGGGGTGACAAAGCTATTTTGCACATGGTCGGTAGAGATGCTACTGATGAGGTTAATGCGTACGTATCACCCCCCCCCCCCGAATCCGCACCCCGGCACGCCATGAAGAATTGAGTCGTTTGGGGACTGATAGTGGTTGTAGTTTGCATTCAGTTGAAGCTCGGGCTCGGATGAGAAGCTTTATGATTGGAAAAGTCCAACAACCTTGGGAAAGCTTTACGCCGCCTCTGCATGGCGGTAAGTTTCGTCCATACATTGAGGGTGAGGAGGATGAAGAATTATCAGAACCCGAATGCCCCCAAAGCAGGGAAGCTCGATCCTCGTCATCATCGTCCGTCAGCAGTGAGGACAATAGTTTTCTGTTGGATCCCAGCCTTCGTCGTAGGCATCAGGGATCTGTTGTTGCTTCATCATCGTCTTCGATGACTTCGGTATCCGTCCATGATGAAACAAGCATGGAAGAATTGACGAGGAAGGGAGTGGAGTACGATCTTGCAACATATCCGGCTCTTGACCCAGAGACGCAAGGTAAAATTGTCGATCTTTATCGGGAATTGGACAAGCAGGTACGAGCAGCTGGGCTTTACGATTGCAACTATGTTCGGTATATGGGAGAAGTTATGCGCTACCTGACGTATCTCTCGATTTCCTTGATATTCTTGCATTATGGATGGTACAAGATGTCAGCATTCTTTCTGGGAGTGTTCTGGCATCAGATTACGTTCACTGCTCACGATGCTGGCCATATGGGAATAACACACCACTTTCATATCGATACATGTATCGGTATTTTCATTGCAGATTTTTGCGGGGGTCTCTCGTTGGGATGGTGGAAGAGAAGCCATAATGTAAAGTTCCCCTTATCCTAAGGTACTTGCCAATTCGTAAAGTATCTGGAGATAGGGATGTCAAGGTCCTCAAACTTGGGCTTGAAGCACTAGTTCTTAGCATTTTTATGTCTGGATACTTTATGAATTAACGAGCACAACCCCGCGAATGCATTTCCTAATCTATTTCAATTCTTAGGTACACCATATTGTTACAAACGACCCAGAACATGATCCCGATATCGAGCATCTTCCTTTCTTTGCCGTTAGCCACCGCTTCTTCAGTAATCTATACTCAACATACTACAATCGAGTGATGCAATTTGATGCGGCTGCTAGGGTACTCGTTAGGTTTCAAAATTATCTTTATTACCCGATCCTTTGCTTTGGCAGATTCAATTTATACCGCCTCTCCTGGGAGTACCTTATTCTCGGGCTTGGTCCCCGTAAGGGAATTGCAGCGTACCAAAGATGGCTCGAAATTACTGGCATGGCGGTCTTCTGGTATTGGTTTGGGTACCAGCTTCTGTATAAGTCTATACCCACCAATTGGGATCGGTTCCTGTTTGTCATGATCAGCCATGTAGTGACGATGCCTCTGCATGTGCAGATTACGTTGTCACATTTTGCTATGTCGACGGCTGATTTGGGGGTCAAAGAAAGCTTTGCACAGAGAATGTTGAGGACTACTATGGACGTCGACTGCCCACGGTGGTTGGATTTCGTGCATGGAGGGCTGCAATTCCAGGTATGTTCTTAACTGGCCCCAGTGGATTGAAGAACTGCCCACTAACTTTGTCCTAAAGGCGATTCACCACCTTTTCCCACGTATCCCGAGACACAATCTCCGAACAGCCCAGAAGCTTGTCATGGAATTCTGCAAGAAATCAGGTGTGCCGTATGCTCTTTACGGGTTCTATGATGGCAATAGGAAAGTACTCGGCCATTTGGGCGAAGTTGGTAGACAAGCTAAAATCTTGGCCGAATGCCAGGCAGCGATCATTAATAAGGGTGATCCTGGTCATATATGAGGCGCAGGTTTGCAAGGTGGTTTCTTACTTGATGGATTTATCTAGACTTCTTTTAATTGTTCGGTTGGTTTCATCTGCGGCCAAAAAGTTATTATGGATGTGGCAGGAGCATGTTCAAAGGTATTTTCAAAGGCATTATACTCTAGCTATGAGTTTCTGGGTTCTGTTTAATTTCTGTTTCGGCATAAATTTCCTTTTGCTTGTAATCAGTTGCGTGGGGTTGTTTAAAGTCAAGTTTTTCGGGTTTGAGGCAGGTAAAAAATTAGGTCGGCATAGAGTATGGTAGATAAGAGAAGAGCTGTAAATAAATAAAAAGGCTAGTGACGTTTGAGGCTAGGGCATTTATCAGCCTGTCTGGGCTTGAAGTGTTGTTGTGGGTCGAAGATTGTGGAGGGCGACTAAAGTTTGTTGTTGCCAAGACTCGAGGAACAAAGAAGTGGTTCCTGGAGGTCGAGAAGTAAACAAAAACAACGCCTCGGCCGCCGGCCTTTTCTTTCTCCATATATCATATCTACCTAACTGGTTACAACATTATCAAGTTACAACAATACAAACCTATCAAGCACAGCCTAAAGGCAATCTCAAACCTTATCAACATAATTGAGAAAATAAAACTCAAGTCCTCGTGGTAGAAAAGGCTCCTAGTGCATTACTTGGAAACCAACTTTCATCATGGGCGCGCTGGGAGCAATCGATACTCCACGGACGGAGTACCCAACCGAATCTTCAATAGAGATGGAAGCAGACTTCGGCTCACGAATGGAATCCTTCGCATCACCGGGTGGCGACGACATCCTCCAAGCCGTAACCAGCAAGCGACGAAACCGCCGAAGTGAGATAACGCCGGCCCGCCAGATCTTTGGGAGTTTATCAAATAGAGGCGGTGCTGGAAAGAACGAGTTCACACCTCTGCTCAAGAGCGTGCAACGATCGAACCTCACCCGGAAAGTCAACAACAACGGGGTACCGCCGACGCCCGCGTTTTTGAAAGGCGGGAAGCTCAACATTACGGACAGTCCTGCTCTGCCACAGGCTGGCAGCTCGGATGTTGGCGATTCCACCTACCAGACTCGCGGAGATGAGACCACGATTGGACCTGCTGGGATTCCGTCTTCGAGTGTGAATTCTACTCTCCTTGCGCCGATCCCGCGAGGGAAGGGTGGGGTGCTGGAACATGATGGACAGATGACTTTAAGGGAGCAGGAGAAGGTATGGGTTCTTGGGTATACACACTATGGCTTTGAAGCTTGCTGACTTTGGGATAGATCATCGATGAGATCAAAAAGGAAAACTTCGGCCTGAAACTTAAGATTGTGTTTATGGAGCAACGGTTACAAAAGTTAGGGCCTGAACATCACGAGGAAGCTATTAAGGAGGTACGCAAGCGTCTCATACATCACTATCTCGAATGAGAATCGTAGCTAATCTGTAACCTTTCTTTAAAAACACAGAACATCGAGATCAAGGTCGAACGAGCAACTCTCAAAGCAGAATTGAAGCGTTACCGGAAATCCCTCACAGATTCCGAGAAAGCTATTGCCGAACTTCGGGACCAAATGATCAAAATGCAGAGCGGTAAGCAGGCGAAATATACTGACGATCGGAAGAATGAAGAACAAGCCCGGGTTTTACAGGAGGCCCAAGAAATGATTGATGCAAAGGAACAGGAGGCTCAACAAATTCTTGAGGAGAACGAGAGACTTCGGGCGGAAGTGGAAGAGTATAAATCTCGATTAGGGAGCATTGAGGATGAAGACAATGATGAGTTGGAAAAGTTGAGGCAGGAAGTCGATAAGCTTGAGGGAGAGAGGGTTGACTTAGAAGCCGAATTGAACGAGAAAGAAAGGGCCCTCGTCGAACGGGAGGAGCAGATGGAAGGTGTTGAGGAACACATTGAAGCCCGTGACGACCAAATCAAGGACTTGGAACAGGAGGTAGAGACTCTTCAAGAGAAGGTCACCGCTTTGGAAGGGGAATTGGAAGCAAGAGCTGGCGATAAAGATGGCGTTCTTGCAAGGAAGGATGAAGCCCTGCGACAGGCTGAACAAACGATCAAAGAAATGGAGAGGGTAATTTGCTCCTCGGAAGACGTGTCTGGGTTGAACTAATATATTTTGGTAGGAAATGTTGAATCTTCAAAACACTCTCGACGACGCAAAGACCGGGAAATCAGAACTTATCAAAACGAAGGAGAGAGTGGAAGCTGAGAACCATCAACTTGAATCGGACAATAAAAACCTTAGCACAGAAAAACGTAATCTCCAGAACGAAGTTGAAAAGTTGAAGGGTGATATTCGGGATCGCAGCTTTACATATAAGGACAATATCGGAGCGCGTGAGGGCCAGTATCGAGAACTCAAGGACCAACTGGAGCATATCCGCCAGGAGTACGAACAATCGCATCGAGAGAAGAGCAAAGAAGTGGGGCGACTGCAAGCAAGACTCGATGAACGGGACGATGATATTGAGGGTGAATTTGCGGCTCTACAGAGGCAAGTCAATAATCTCAAGCGTGAGAAAGAGGGAGCGGTGAGATCGCGTACTGAGCTCGAGACTGAGCTTCGAAAGGTCAAATCTGATCTTCACAATCTCACCTCCGAGAAGGATCTTCTCCATATGCGCCACGACGCTCTAACGAATGAAACCCAAGACCTCCAGAAACAAGTTGAGAAGTTGAAACTTGCTGTTCAAGAGGCAAATACGGCACTTCAAACAGAGAGGCAACTTGCGGCGTCAAACGAGCAAGCTTTGAGAGGCGAATGGGAAGACGACAAGAATGCTCTGAACGACGAGTTGGAGCAACTCGAAAGGGAGGTCCAGGAGAAAGAGTCACGCCGCGAGCGTGCTCTCTCTGATTGGAACACCGAGAAGCGTCAGCTTGAGGCCAAGATCCAGAAGGCAGAAGCAACAGCAGAAGGCTTGAAGAAGACCATTGAGAACCTTCAGCAGGTCGAGCATACAATCCAAGGGAAGGAAGCTAGGCTACACAATGCTCTCAAGTCTGAGAATGAGAGGCATAAGGCGGAGGAAGATGCTCTTAATAGACAAATTGCAGAACTCCAAGGCGAGATTGAAGACCGAAAGGCGGCATTCGATCTTAAGGTTGCAGAGCTTCAGGTTACTAAAGAGGAGCACCGGGTCGCAAAGAAGGCTGAAAGAGCGCTGGATGAGCAGGTCAAAGCTCTTGATGACGAGATTGAACTACTTAGTGCTCAGCTTGATGAGGCAGAAGAGCGAATCGATGATGTCGGAGCCGAAGCTGAAACGCTCCGTCAGAAGCTCAATGCCGCCAAACTAGAACTCACCCGCTTGGAGAACCAACATGCCACTGCTCGCGTTGATATTCGAACCTACAAGGGAGATTTGGAGGCTGAGGCGAGTGCTCAGGACCAACTTAAGGCCGATCTCAGAGATGCCAACCGACGATTAGAGACGGCTCAGCAAAAAGCAGGTGATTTGGAAGCTCAGCTTAAGGATGCCCTCGACTCAGCTCAAAAGTTAGAGGAGAAACTTGAGAAGCAAACCCAGGAGTTGAAGGCGCAACTGAAGGCTGTCACTGATGGCCGTGGTCATGACCAGCAAGCCGCCCAGCGCAATATCGCACGTCTGGAGTCCAGAATAGAGCAGCTACGCAAGGTCGACCAACAAGACGGAGGAGGGTCTGATGTGGAATTGAAGGTTCTCCGGGCCGAACTAGCAGAGTCGAGGAAGAGGGAGAACGAAGCAATTCAAAAGGAGTCGGCAAACAGAAAGGTTGCTCGTGAATTGCGATCGCAGATCGACAAACTCGAGGGAGAGCTCATGGATGCTAAGAATGCCGCTATTGCCTCTTTGTCACCAAACGGAAGGTCACCTCGTTCTAGCAGAAAGTCCGAGGTCGAGGAAATCAAGCGCCAACTTACTAATGCCAATGAGCAAGTTCGAGAACTCCGGTCCCAGACAAGATCATTACAAAGGAAGGTCGATGATCAAAAGACTTCGCATGACCAGATCGAATACGAGAAATCAATGCTTGAGCAGGAAATTAATGAGATCCGGGAGAGCAATGATGCCCTAGTTGCGAAGAACCTCCAAGCTAGCACTACAATCGGAGACCTTAGGAAGCGTATCCATTCTCTGGAACGGGAACTGCACGACGCCCAATTGAACAAGCATCTCAAGAATTCAGAGGTCACCCGAACTGCGCAACAAGAGGTTGCCGAGGAGAGGCAAGAGCTCCATGACCACATCAAATCTGCCACCCTTGAGATCGAGCAGTTGCAATCTCAATTGAATACTAGAGAGGAGGAAATCCGTAACCACCGCAAGCGCGAGAGGGAACTCGATGCGCAGATAAGGTCACTCCGCAAGGAGAGGCAGCAACAGGACACGCAATCTAGCGGTGTAAACGACGAGTTGAAGAAAATCACTCGGCGGTATCAACGTGCCATTGAGAGGACTGCCCAACTTCAAGCCGCTTGGGATGAAGAACGCAAGGCAATCAAGCAGAGGGTGCGGTTTTCAGAGAGTACCAGCAGGCGGGATAATGCGAAGACTGGTAGTGAAGTCAAGGTTCTCGAAAAGATTGCCCAGGACGCGGACGAGCGACACAGGGCCGAGATCAAGGGCCTTGCAAAACAGATTCGATATCTCCGAGCCAAGGTAGCTCGCGAGGCTGGATTCCGCGCTGACTTGTCCTTCAGCAAGAACTTCTTCCTGATGCAAATCAATCTCTACAGTGCTTGGTGAGTAATCTACCTTTCCCTCCTACCCTCGCCTTCGCAACATACAGTTATACAATTACTATGGCCCACTCTGTTGTGCTCCACCTCGATAATATCAAGCTGGTTCCGCGGAGCAGCTCTACATTTAACAAAAAGTTTTGATGGCTAACCTGTGATGAACGTTTCCCCCCCGCAGCAATGAGGCGAACATGCAATTGATAGAACAGATGGGGATATTCCCTGACCGCTATATACGCGAGAAGCGCCCGGCACTAAGGTCGGTGGTACAGGCGGTTATTGCCACTATCCGTATGAGGTTCGCCCCAACTTTTAGCCCAGTCCTAGGTGACGATGGGCTCCTTACCTGTTTTGCTTATTTTGCTAATCTATGCATATAGTAAACTTCAACGGTCATGGTCAGCAAACAAAGAGCTAAAGACCTCTCTGGTCAAGTCGTTGGAACGAGTGAGAAGGATGGAGAATGTCGAGGTTTAGATTAACAATAGACGGCTGGAGTTTCCTTTTTTCCCCCCTAAGGTCTATTTTTGCTCCGGCCTATTTCATGTTTTTACGGGAGAAGAAGCTTAATGATTGTCTTGAGTCCCAGGTTTCTTGACTTGTTTATTCCCGATTCTTCTTTCTCTGTTATCATTATCATTATCATTACACTTATGTAACATAGTTGTACGGTACTTGCGTTTGCATGTTTTTCTTTCTTTCTTTCCTTGAGGTGGGTGTTTTGATGCGCATGATACAATGCTCTTCCGCGGCAATGTTAAAGCAAGTTTTATGATTTTTTACCATGACTAAATATGTATGTTCCCCTCAGGTCATTGCTATATTATTCCTTTGATCTTTCAAAATGCAAAGAGAATATTATCTAATTAAGTAGTTATTGCTCGGCCAAGTTCACCAATTCATTCAGAGAACTCATCAGGTTCTTCCGCTCCTCCATCTCATCACAATCCCTAGCTTTGTGATAGTAAGTGGCTACAACTTTAACGCAAGCATAATAGCAAGAGTACCTACACCAACCAGCCAACCAGTCATTAGCGTTCCGCCCTACAAAGCAAAAAATAAGAATCAGAGACAAACAGGCAGAACTCACAATAACCTCCTAACATTTGCCCCCCCAGCGTCCAGCGCCTCAGCCCCATACCCCTCAACGAACGCCCTAGAAGGCCTCAAACACGCAGCGCACAACAGGGGATCATACCACCCGGCCCTCTCAAAGTCCACAACTCCAGCGATCTCCAAACTCCCAGACCGAAGCAACACAGCCCCATCATCGAAATCCAGAACGGCAAGAGCAGGTCTGACAACCTCGTCAAGCACGAACGACCAACGACGAACCTGAAGGCGGATTTCCTGGTAGGGTAACAAAACGAGCATCTCCTCCCCATCGCACAGGACCGCTTCCACAAGCGCCGTGAAAGCGTCTCGCCAGAGAGGATAGCGTTTAGCGCTCCTGGTAGCCCGACCGAACCCCCCGTTCCCCGCTTCCTCCTGGCCGCTATCCCGTGGGGAGATATCGGCTAGTGAGCGAAGGTATCGACCCATGCCTCTTTCCACATTCTTGATTTGCTCGCTGCTCATACCTTCTCTTGCGGAGCGGAAGCTCGTCCCAGGGATGTATGATAGTAGGATGTAGGGTGAGTCGATTATGCTGCGGGTATCGTCGTAGGATATCACCTCTGGTGTCGCCATTGCCACCGGCACTTCATTTCTCTCCCTTTTCCGTTGTTGCTGCTGCAGTAATCGTAAGACGTCTGCTTCCGACTCTAGGATGTTGCTCTCGTAGCGGAGAACGCGCGTCTCGGGGGGTGGGGAGATCTTGAGGATGTAGGAGGTGTTGGTTGAGAGAGTGATTTTGTATGATGCGTTGAAGGTTTGTGGGATTTGGGAGGTGGAGAGGTCTGTTATGTTTGTTATTGTTGGGGAAGAGGAGGAGTCGAAGGCTTTAGTTAGGATTTGGTGGAGTTCTGAGGGGACTGTCTGCTGCTGCTGCCCTTCAGGGCTGCCCGGGGTTCGAACCATTGCTCTTGCTTACGATTGCCGTTGTCGTCGTGGCTACAGCTATCACAGCGATTGTCGTTGCCGGTGAGTGAGAAGGTGTGATCGGATTTTTCTTTTTCTCTCTTTTTCTCTTTTTTCTTTTAAAAGTGTCCTATCTGAGACCGAAGGTGTAACTCGAGGGATCCAGTGACCGAGCTAAGGTATCGGTCGCGGGGAGAGGAAAGGACGGAAAAGAACAAACAGGTAGCTTCGTCCTATTCCTACCGTGGCCGTACAGTATCTCTGTAACCCAGAACCATCCAATCACACACTACCGCAACTCCCCAAAATACAAAAGTGGAGGACGAAGGGAGGGGGGGAGGGAAATGTTTGTACTT
>QOVD01000447.1:0-18088 GCA_003521225.1 Tuber microsphaerosporum | reverse complement strand
CTGGCTACATTGATCAGAAAAACTCATCTGATCATTTGGGATGAGGTACCAATGCAACATAAGTCTTGTTTTGAGGCAGTCAACTGGACCTTGAATGATATTTGCGGAGGGAGTGACAGCAGACTGTTTGGTGGGATTCCAACTGTTTTGGGTGGTGACTTTGCACAAATCTTGCCCGTCGTAAGACGTGGCTCAAGACAAGCAACAGTTCAAGCCTGCATTCAGCATAGTTCTATTTGGAATAGCCTGCACATCATGAGGCTAAAGACAAGTATGAGGATAGCAGCAAATACTGCTAATTAGTTCTTCATTGACTTTCTTAAAAGCCTGGTCACAGATCCAACCCACTATGGGAAGATTCAATTTCCCCCTTTTATTCGCAAGGTTTCCACCTTGGACGAACTATGTGATCACTTATATCCACCAGCTCTATTGCAAGAGGCTGTCACATCTCATAGTGCTCTTGTTGGTAAGGCAATCCTAGCCTTCAAGAATGACACAATGAATGATTTCAATGACAAACTTCTAGATAGAATGCCAGGTACAGAATATCGCTATGAGGCTGTCAACACTGTAGAATCCAATGCAGATGTTGGAGCTGCTGAACACTATGCAGTGGAATATTTGCAGAGTATTAATATAGCTTCCCTTCCCCCATCC
Organism: Tuber microsphaerosporum; assembly: GCA_003521225.1. Lineage (NCBI taxonomy): Eukaryota > Fungi > Ascomycota > Pezizomycetes > Pezizales > Tuberaceae > Tuber > Tuber microsphaerosporum. The sequence continues at coordinate 17,428 of QOVD01000447.1, read as the reverse complement.
TGTCTCAGACTCCGTATTGGAGTTCCACTAATTCTACTTAGGAATCTTAGCACAAAGCATGGAATGTGCAATGGGACGAGATTAAGACTGTTAGGCATCAGCCGTAACTGTCTTCAGGTTGCAATTCTGGGAGGTAAGTGGGATGGTGAGATTCGCCTCCTACTCAGAATCAAGCTTACAACCACCGATGAGGATCTACCCTTCATTCTTGAACGTAAGCAGTTCCCTGTCCGTGTTTGTTTTGCTATGACAGTAAATAAGTCACAAGGGCAGTCCTTGGAGAAGGTTGGTGTGGATCTCCGCACTGACGCATTCACACATGGACAGCTCTATGTTGCACTTTCTCGGGTGACTTCATTGGATGGACTAACTCTATTGCCATCAAGTGACACTCCAACTGTGACAGAAAACATTGTATACCCTGAAGTGCTTCTCTAAAGTAGCTGATGATGGGATACTAGCTATTGGGACTTCAGGTCTGGTTCAGAGTTGTATCTTGCCCATATGACATATACTGCATCATGGAACTGAATCCAGTACAGCTTGCTGTAAATGGTACATTTATAGTTTACCACATATATTTTAATCTTTTATATTTATCCATTATTTCGATTTTATATATTTATCTTCTTTATTATTTACGATTATTCCTCTCACAAAGACTGAGAATAAGACCCGTAGGGGCGAGAGGGCTGCTAGTATTAAAGTACTAGGACAAAAGGGTTCGTCCGATCGGCAGTAACCGAGCAGCATCTCAAAAAACCCCATCCCCTTGATAAACCTCCTCTCAACAACCATGCCTCCAGAAACTACAAGCTATCTCACAGACTTTGAGAAGGGGCAAATTGATGCTCTAAGGGAAAAAAATCTTTCTTTTTCTAAAATTGAACAGCTCTTACTTCGCCCTAAAAGTACTGTTCAAAGTTTTTACAACAGCTATCAAAAGAGAGGTGATGCAAAAAACCTTCCATTTACTGGAAGACCAAAAATTATCAATCCCAGAACCGGCCGCCGCCTAGTCAGAGAGGCCAAGAAGGCACGCCGCCAGCCATTATCAGAATTGCGCAATGAGATTGTCCCACATGCCTTAGTTAAGACACTCAAGAAAGCTTTGGCATCAGTCAACATAAAGAAGTGGAGGGCTAGGAAAAGGGCATTTCTGAAGGATGAACATGCTATCAAGAGGTTGGCTTGGGCAAAAGAGTATAAGAATTGGACAAAAGAGGACTTTGAGGGGGTTATCTTTAGTGATGAATGCATGGTTGAAAAGTCCAAAGACCCTAAGGGTATTTGGGTCTTCAGAACACCTGAGGAAAAGTGGCATAAGGACTGTATCCAAGGGGTTACCAAAGGACCTGGGATAAAGTTGATAGTCTGGGCTTGTATTTGGGGTAAAAATAAGGGTCCTCTGATTCCTATTTTTGACAAGAGTGTGAATAGATTTGTATATATTGGAGTTTTGGAGGATGGCTTAGTTGATGTCTGGCAGGAGGTGAAGGACACAGTTGGAGATCCTATATTTCACCAGGATGGTGCAAAGATATATGCTGCAAGAGATACTATGTCTTGGTTTGCAGAAAACAACATACAGGTTATGGAATGGCCCCCCAATTCACCAGACCTCAATCCTATTGAGCACTGTTGGAAAAGGGTAAAGGAAAAGCTGCATCAACACTTTCCTAACATTCACAAGACCAAAGGAGGTCCAGATACTATTAGAAGGTCTCTATCAGAAGCTCTTGATGTAGTTTGGACTCAGGATATTGAAGGAGAATTCTTGGAAAGGCTATGGGAGTCAATGCCTAGGAGAGTGGCTGCTGTTTTAGATGCAAGGGGATGGTATACAGAGTATTGAATTTTTTTCTTTGCAATTTCACATAGGGTTTTTCTTATATTTAATGGATGTCTATCTAAATTTTCAATTCATTCTAAGCAGTTGTGGTTGCATAGGTAGTAAATTTATAGTGGTTGTGGGGTTGCCGTTGCCGTGCCGGACGAACCCTTTTGTCCCCGTACTTTAATTTACCGAGAGGCCAGCTGCAAAAGCACTCGCGCTAATACCGAGGGCTAGAGCAAAAACTCAACGGTGCAGAGAAATCTCCCATAGGGCACCTAAAGACCTTGAGTAATAAACATAATAAATGACTCTCTTCATATATTTTCACTCGATTCCTATGTCAATAGGGGTCGTTTGGTAACCACGCAGAGAGTGGAACGCACCAGAATTGGAGGTTTTCGAGCTATCATTGCCCAACCACTATAGGTAGAATCAGCATAGGAAAAAAAAATTCGAAGAGTAACTTACTATAGTACAGTAGCACCGACGGGGGGAAGTGTGGGATTTTATTTCCTCCGATTCTCTTAGAATAGTGAGGAGAAGAATGTCCTTTTCCTCAAGATGCCTTCTAAGGCCATAGCTTTTGTATAGAAAAAGGCATCGGAACGCCTTGCCCAGTTCATGTGACCACAGCCCTGTACAGACTCTAGAAAAAAGCCTGAAATAAATAAACGTTACATTTCAGACATGCCAGATTTTTCAAGAAATTTCCAAAGCTGAGTTTCAAGATACTTGTGGAAATATAATGGCTCGAAAACCTGCAATTTTGGTGTGTTTTGGCCTCTGCCCAGTTACCAAACGACCCATATTGTTGGAAATTGCAGTTTTATGGCCGCACTTGATGCGGGATGTGCCCACACTTCAAGCCCGCACTGGTATGCGTACGCACTAGTCGGGGGACGCACAAACTATGGAAGAGCTTCCACACCCCTCTCTTTCTTTCCTTCCTGTCCTTTCTCTCTCTTCTTTCTTTCTCTTTACTACCTTCCTTAAGTCATTCCTTTCATCAACTTATCGCATTCAATTGTGATCCTCATCTCCGCTTAATACAAAACTTTATGTCTCCACTTAAGCCATTCCTCTCCGCTGCGTAAACCCTCACCGTTGATCATTGCCTCCGTATCGACTATTTTCAACACCTATTGCGCCTGAAGTTCGAGTGATTGGTTGTGAGCGAACTAGTCTTCCTATCTGCTGTGCAGCGTCACGAGAGAGTGACTAGAGAGCGGCGGCCAAAGCAAGCGAGTAATTTGTATTACTTAGTGAGAGATAAGAAAGAGACTAAAGAGAGAAGAAAGAAGAACAAAGGAGTTGAAAGGGGAGGTCAAGAAGTAGGTGCACTGCTGGAAATCGTGGCCATTCTCGTATATTCTCTGTTCTCGCGGGTGATACCTCGTGGGCGCTTGCGTCACCCCCTGTCTCCATATCTAATCCCACTCCCCTCCTTTTCTTCCTCCGTTCTTCTTCTCCCTTCCCTTCTTCTCTTCTCAATCTCTTTCTTGTCTGTCAGTAAGCAAGTTGCTCTGTTGCATTGGCCACCGCTCATTCGGTCGTGATACTATTCAGCATGTACAAACAGGTGGGTCACGCAGCAGTCACGAGGTGTCACTCGTAACCGCTAAGGACGCTAGTGCAGCAATATGCAATCATTTGGACGGAGAAGTGATAATAGATAACAGTTCAGATTATTGATTGGGAAACCGATATTCCTATGAATAGCAAGAAGGGTGTGGCTCAGCTATATAGTCAAGTGGTTCAGTCCTGCCATCACCACCGGGACCTCAATACCCAGAGTAAGGAATCAAGACAAAGATCCTCAAAGAAACCATATAGGAACAAAAGGAACAAGAGACAACACATGCTAGTCCTAAACCGGACCTGGCTTGGGGGAGGGTGGAGATCTGAAAGAAGCATTTGAAAGGAGAAAGAAACCATATACGAACAGCAAGAGCGCAAGTTACAATTTCCAACACTATCATACTCAGATAAACTCCCTAGAATGTGGCATCATAACCCATGACCCGGAAAAATCCCAAACGTAACCAGTCTCCCTTACTTTCCCTTCTTTTAGTGAACGAGTTATCGCATGCCCTCCTCAACAGAGGCTACCCCCATTGGCTCGATTTGCTTACTTCATAAAGGTAGTTATAGCAAGGCAGAACAGAATCTCAAAACACTAGGATAAGGACACTAACTCTGTGAAGCAATAGATCACAAATACCAAAAGAATGGCTTACCCATTTTTGGTTTCTTGGCCAGTAAATCGACGATTTACTTCAAATATCTAACTGCCACCAAAAAGTGTATCCCCAAAGGTTGAGCACCCGCCCCCGCCTCCCGCCCTATCTGATCACTCACTGACACCGTTTGTATTCACCTAGGAAGCTCTAACACCTTTGTCCATTCGTACTGCTCAAGTGCCAATGGTTAAGAAGGCAGCTTCACCAGACTTTACAGAGTTCACTACGTTCGTTCTCAATTCAACCAGTTACACTTGTTCCTTCACTCTATGCGCTCCACTCTACTGCGTGGCGTAACCTTATATTATAGAAACTCTACCCAGATTGGTAAACTATCCAAACCAAATACAACACTATCCCTACCCTTTCACAAAGACCATTTTCACAGCTAGCTGGTAAAACTATAGTTCAGCACTGCCATCCAAACCTAATAGTGACTGAAATCTGCTTGTGAACGGAACCGCTATAGCACGACACCCAGATCTCAGCCGAAAAGGCTCGATTTTGGCAGTATGCAGCAGGTGTCATGCCACAGGCTGTGAACTACGTCACTCCTAATTTCACAAAGGGGCTAGGAGCAACACCGAGCCCACTTCGCTGCGCAGCAGTGACATCACATTAGCATTCTGGATTGAAATATCTCAAAATCTGGATAACTCGGGGCCGAGTGGGTTGTTGTTTCTTTTTTTTCCTGGAAATATCGAAGGGGCTACACTGCCTCCATCACTCCCTGTGCTCTGGTTGCGTCTTGCGTGCGCTTCGGCAAAATTTTTAAAGTTCAAGCGTGCCGTTTCGGTTTCCTTCTCAGTCCGGTTCATGGCGTCTAGAGCTACGCGTCTTATGAAATTCCCTGGCACTTACTCCAAATGGCTCTGTACCTAAAGTAGTTAAAATACTGCTGTTTGCGGATTATTCGGATGTGTCGGGAAATACTGTGTTATGACAGTCATGAGTTATCACCCGGGGACAATCCGGGAGGGCGGTCTTTGTCTCACGTGCTTCTCTCTCTAGCAGCCCAGGATTTGAGCGATGGGCGATCTTGGCGTCTTTGGATCGTCCTAGGTCTCTGTGTGCTTAAAATTTGTGAAAATGACTTAGCCAACGCAAAGTTTAGCTTCGAGGGATCGGCTGCAGAATGGGGAGGCTCCCGGGGGACCCTCGAGCGGCACTGCAAACGTAAAGGATAGCACTTCTTGGACTAGCTATTCACATTTCTATCGATTGCGATAGCAATAGTTAAGTATATATTCAACTTACGGAGCGACCTGGTAAAAGTGTCTCGTTATGCTGGAGTCACTGGGGCGAGGTATTCCGTGCAGCCTGCAATAATTGGGAGAGCATTACTCCTACGGAGATGCCGGGTTTATTACTCGAGTAAGTGCTTTTATTGTAAATACCTTCTACAGCTCGTCCATACTCCACTGTGTCTCCTATTCTCTTCTTCCGTAAAGATGGTCGTATACCACAGTAAACTACCGGCTACCACACAGTATTACGGGGAAGGATAGCAGTTACTGTGGTGTTCAGCCCATTTGGGACGAGGGCTCGGTGCTGGTAGCCAAATTCAAGTAGTTGGACTTGGGACATCCCTTGCTGAGACAGAATTGTTTTGGGGCAAAAACTTTATCCCCTAACGACAGTGTTGATAGTGCCGAATTTCCCTACATTGCGCTAAGGAGACACTACCGCCCAAGGGATACCGTAAAGAACTCGGGAGTGACGAACTCACCTGGACTGGTCGTGGAGCTGTTTTCAGTGCTTTGAATGGCCCAAGAAGGCGTCCAAAGAGGCTTGCTTATGTTATCTGGCGTTGTTGGTGAGCTCCCCACCAATCAGGGGGCCTGGTTCAGCTGCACAACCAGACCAGGCGAGTTCGTTATTCCCGAGTTTTTACGATGTTCGCGCATGCGCCCTTTCCCGACTTGATTCCCCATGCATCACTCCCGACATGGAGTTTTTCAGGTGGGTTGGAGGGGTTAGAAGAACGATGCTATTGAGTGATTTCAATTAGGGGTCTTAGCTAGCAATTCCATTGCCCGAGAATAGCTATTGGACTGAAAAAGATGTCTATGTAAACCAACCCCTCCCGACACGTCAGAGCTCTCTCCAGCAGCAACATCGAGCTCAATCCCAATCCCAATATTCGACTACATCACAACGAACACACGTACCCATCTAGCAAACGGGGATAAAAATGTCAGGAATCTACTGTGTCTACATGAAATACTCCCGCGAAACCGACACAGCCCGCGCCGACAGTGGCCGTCACCTTTTGACCTTCCGGTCCCGCTGGGACGCTGACGAACTCTTCCGCGGTCTCCAAACCCTCAAGACAGCCGCCGGCGCCAGCCGCTTCTCCACGCTGGAGCGCGTGAACCCGCAATTCTGGTGCTACGACTCGACCCAAGGGGAACCCTGGTTGGATATTGTTAACGTCCAGCGCGAAAACGTCCTCCCGGAATTCAACCACAAGTTCATGTCTGCCATCCTCGCCGAGGCTGCCAGTGGAGTTCGCGACTGGCCCTTCCTTGCCAACCCCACTATCGGCCCCGACTGGGTCTCCGGCAAGGCCTTTTATATCCGCAATCGCCGCCAGCCCGATCTGTACTGGTATTCCGCCGACTACCTGATCGTTATTTCCACGAACCGCAAGACCAAGTTCGTCATCAAGGATAAGAGCTACGACGGTGAGAGGGCGCTTATCAGGAAGGATGAGGTTACTATCCAGCCTGTTGGCAGCCTTGGCACTCCTATTGGGAAGTATGTGACCAAGAATGGGGATGGCGAGGTATTGGCTGTTGGATCAACGAGACAAGTTTGGGATTTTTCGGACTTGTTCGATAGTGTTGGCGTTACCTGGGCTGATGAGACCGAATTTCCCTCTGAGACCCAGTTCGCTACTAGTCTGCCTAAGCTCGGGGATGAGTGGGAGCTTTGCTAGACCCGTTTGGCCACTTCGCGGGCCCCGGCCTTACAATTGAAGGGAAAGGATTGAGGTTTTTGGTGAGACCGCGAGTTCTGCTAGGGGGCGAATGAGGGTGGAAGTTAGTTGAGTTCTGGTCACTGCGGGGTCAGTTAGGAATTTACGCTTGGTCCAAATTTTAGACGTTAAGAGCGATGCACGCGAAACTGTGAATAACAATAGGAAGCCCTATAAACTGTTCTCCGAAGTGAGCGATGCATTATAGTACAAAAATTAATTTACCGAGAGGCCAGCTTCGAAAGCACCCGCACTCCCGAGGTCTAGAGCAAAAACTCAACGGTACAGAAAAATCTCCCATAGGGCACTTAAAGACTGAGTAATAAACATGATATACGGCTCTCTTCATATATTCTCACTCGATTCCTATGTCAATAGGGGTTGTTGGAAACTGTGGCTTCTCTGGATCCGGTTACCAGTAGTTGACCTCATCGTATACTTTTAGTATATGGATGCCGAGATGACGTTCTCATGAGTACCGTAGTTGTCCGGTGTGACTGCTATCTTGTAGTATATTAGACCTCCGCTCTTTCACGAAATAGAGAAGGTGAACGGAAGTTTAGCATTGAGTGAAGATATTTTACAACAGGGGTCATTTGGTAACCAGGCAGAGGGTAAAATGCACCAGAATTGGAGGTTTTCGAGCTATCATTGCCCAACAACCATAGGCAGAATCAGCATAGGAAAAAAAATTCAAAGAGTAACTTACTATAATAGCACCCACAAAAAAAAGTGTGGGATTTTTTTCCTCCAATTCTCTTAGAATATCGAGGAGAGGAATGTCCTTTGCCTCAAGATGCCTTCCAAGACCATGGTTTTTGTATAGAAAAAGGTCCATTGAAACACCTTACCCAATTCATGTGATCACAGCCCGTACAGACTCCAGACAAAAGCCTGAAATAAATATATATTATGCTTCAGACACGATAGATTTTTCAAGAAATTTCTAAAGCTGAGTTTCAAGATACCTGTGGAAATATAATGGCTCTAAAAGTTCGAGTGATCGGTTATGAGCACACTCGTCTTCCTATCCGTTGAGTAGTGTCACGAGAGGGTGAGCGGAGAGCGGTTATCAAAGCAAGCGAGTAATTTGTATTACTTAGTGAGAGATAAGAGACTAAAGAGAGAAAAAAGAACAGGGGAGTTGAAAGGAGAGGTCAAGAAATTGGTGCACTGTTGGAAATCGTGGTCATTCTCGTATATTCTCTGTTCTCACGAGTGACACCTCGTGAGCGCTTGCGTCACCCCCTATCTCCACATCTAATCCCACTTCCCCTCCTTTTCTTCCTCCGTTCTTCTTCTTCTTTCCCTTCCTTCTCTTCTCAATCTCTTTCTTGTCTGTCAGTAAGCAATACAAGTTACTCAGTTGCGTTGGCCACCGCTCATTCGGTCGTGATACTATTCAACATGCACAAACAGGTGGGTCACGCAGCAGTCACGAGGTGTCACTCGTAACCGCTAAAGACGCTAGTGCAGCAATATGCAATCATTTGGACGGAGAAGTGATAATAGATAACAGTTCAGATTATTGATTGGGAAACCGATATTCCTATGAACAGCAAGAAGGATGTACCTCAGCTATATAGTGAAGTGGTTCAGTCCTGCCATCACCCACACCGGGACCCCTCAATACCCAGAGTAAGGAATCAAGACAAAGATCCTCAAAGAAACCATATAGGAACAAAAGGAACAAGAGACAACGCATGCTAGTCCAAAATTGGACCTAGCTTGAAAGAAGGTGGAGATCTGAAAGAAGCATTTGAAAGGAGAAAGAAACCATTATGAACAGCAAGAGCGCAAGTTACAATTTCCAACACTATCATACTCAGATAAACTCCCTAGAATGTGGCATCATAACCCATGACCCGGAAAAATCCCAAACGTAACCAGTCTCCCTTACTTTCCCTTCTTTTAGTGAACGAGTTATCGCATGCCCTCCTCAACAGAGGCTACCCCCATTGGCTCGATTTACTTACTTCATAAAGGTAGCTATCGCAAGGAAGAACAGAATCTCAAAGCACTAGGATAAGGATACCAACTCTGTGAAGCAATAGATCACAAATACCAAAAGAATGGCTTACCCATTTTTGGTTTCTTGGCCAGTAAACCCACGATTTGCCTCAGGTATCTAACTACCAAAAAGTGTATCCCCAAAGGTTGAGCACCCGCCCCCCCGCGCTATCTGATCACTGACTGACCCCGTTTTTATTGACCTAGGAATCTTTAACACCGTTGTCCATTCATACAGCTCAAGTGCCAATGGTTAAGAAGGCAGCTTCACCGGGCTTTAAATAGTTCACTACGTTCCTTCTCAATTCAACCAGTTACACTTGTTCCTTCACTCTATGTGCTCCACTCTGCTACATTGCGTAGCCTTATATGATAGAAACTTTGCCCAGATTGATAAGCTATCCTAGCCAAATACAAAATTATCCTTACCCTTTCACAAAGACCATTTTCACAGCTAGCTGGTAAAACTATAGTTCAGCACTGCCATCCAAACCTAATAGTGACTGAAATCTGCTTGTGAACGGAACCGCTATAGCACGACACCCAATTCTCAACCGAAAAAGCTCGATTTTGGCAGTATGCAGCAGGTGTCATGCCACAAGTTGCGAACTGCGTCACTCCTGAATTCACAGAGGGGCTAGGAGCAACACCGAGCCCACTGCGCTGCGCAACAGTGACATCAAATCAGCATTCTGGATTGAAATATCTCAAAATCTAGATAACTCGGGGCCGAGTGGGTTGTTGTTTCTTTTTTTCCTGTCTTCATAGGAGCGTACCACAGCGCCGGACCGGGCCGGACCGGTACGAGTGATAGGTTATGCTCAGAATCCGGGCCATGCTTACTGTGGCATATGCAGTGCTACAGTAGACCGATACATTTATGCATATCATCGGTTAGAATTATGGAAGATAGGGAGGGAGTAAGGGCATTTAGGGGGAGACTATTAGATGAAATTCTTGTGAACACCTATGTGTGTATAGATGCGTCGCCAGCGCGTAAGGCCTCGCAATTGGTACCAGTAACCAAGGGACCTTATTAGGGATCAGGCCATGGCGAAACCAATGCCGTAAGTACTTTGCCGGAATTTGGCATCTTCTACTAGCTTTTTCCTTCGGTGCCCCCATTAAACAGTTCCCATATGTCAGGAATCTGATAGTCACCGTGGCCGGTTCTGCTTGGCCAGGGAGGCTTGAGGCTAATACGTATTAGGCAGCGAGGCAAGGGTAACATTCGCCCTTTTACTAATGACACCTCTATTGAAAATTTGGCCTCAATTATTATCTAATGACTATTAACGGCTTTCGAGGCAGAGACAGAGACTAGGACAAAGCGTAATGCAGCTAGGTGGGCCTAAGCAGAGGGATTTTAAGGATTTCCTTAGTTTCGAGCTACTTCATAGAAGTATCCACCATCTTCACTATTCCTTTGATGATTTGTCTATAAACTCCGGCGAACCCAGCTCCGCCATACTCACCTAAGTTAGGCAAGGGTGGTTTTTGACCTCCTTCACTCCCTTCTGCTCCGTCGCCCAAGGTGATGGTCCTGAGCCCTGTACAAGGATCAGAGCACTGGCGTTGGTGTTGGTTTTGGTCAAAACTGGTGGCACACTGTAACCAGCTCGTCTCGAAATACGAAGTCTTTCATTGCCCAATAGGACCTAGAGAGAGTTTCTTTTCCTAATAGATATACTCGAGTATTGAATTGGAGGCGGGGCACCTGATCTTACACAATGTTTGCCCAAACATGGCTAATACATGAGGAAATCGAGGGCCATGTTTCTCTGGTGTACCGTACAGTACGGCTGTCGCTGAAATTTTATTTATGAACCGTTCAATTATCCTATCCCTAACCCTTGCAACGGCAACCAGGCCCAATTCTCAGCAGACCCAAAAACTAGTACTCGACCAGGTACAGTGCCACTACACAGTACACGCTCTTTAGTCCTCCATAGCTCCCCCTTTGTTCTTAAAGTAGTCTCTACCGAGCTTCCTGCAGTATGTTGGCCAACTACTAAATCCCACCAATGGGCTTACGGCCCTCAACCGCCCAGATTCGACATAAACACTACCTTTTAGACAACAAGATTTACCAGCCCAAGCACCGCTGCCAGAACATCAGGACACTATCATATTAAGGGCAAATAAAACGACGTTCTAGTGAGCCATACTGCCCCCACCCCCGACCCTCCTGGCGCGGCAAACCAGCTATTCGTAGAATACTTTAAACCCCCTTCTTTTTCCAGCAATCAGTCAGAAACTGCTAGTCGCCACCCTAGCACGGGTTTGGACTAGCCACATAGACCTAATATGGATCGAGCGCAGTATTCACACCGCTCATAATATGGCATATCAATGTCCTAGCGCACAAGCACCCCAAGTCTCTAGGTCTATTAGAATATAAAAGGTTATCCCCTCCTCCGAACCTCCTACCCTACTAATCCATGAGCTTGTTTTGGGGGTGAGAAACCCAATCCGCCAACTAGTCCCTTGGCACGTCCCACCCTGTTAGAGACATGAGTAAACATTATGTGGGGGGAAGAATAAAAAAAGGGGGAAGCCTTCCTTAATACATAGATGATTGAACAAAACTACCTGTACTTGTACAAGCACTTGAGCTCCACAATAGTAACTAATTTTCCACTCGGTTTTACTTTCCTCCGGTAAGGCTAATGAAGTATCATGTCACCATAGGGCCAAGGACCCGGCTGTCGTAGTTAGCGACAGAAGCTACCGTATTATATCAAACAAAGCACAGTTTGGTCGCAAGCTACCGTACCATACTTAACTCAACTTAACGGAAACATATTCCAGCATCCAGGTTTAAGCCACCGTAGGGAAGAACCATATAAAGATGATGTGATGAGACCAACACATCAGTTACCGATAACACAACCAAAAAGCGGATGTTACCCCCGAAAAAAAAATCCAAGTATAGCACTGTCACGGAACCGTTACCGTGCTGTACTTGTGCCGGTACTGTACTCGCAGCAGCCAAGAGAGTACTGCATCCGAGAAGCAGGGGTTGTGAATTTGTAAATCTTTTGCTAATGCCTGTTCCTGGGCTACTCCTTACCTACTGCAAGTACTGTACCGCACCACGCAATTATCGTTGCATCCGAAAACGTTTCTGTGTCAGTCTTCTCGAAGGTAACACAATTCCATTCCACCACACACACACACCCACGTCCAATATATTCCCTGCAATGAAACTCAAGATTCTTTACTAGCCAGTTCCCTGTCCAGGCTTCCTTCCTTCTTTCTTTCTTTCTTTCTCTCCTTTTTTTTTTCCTTTTTCTCCTTTTTTTTTCTTTTTTCTTTTCCCCCTCCCCCTCAACTTCCATTTGCCAAGAGTGCTCGCTCCCCTCTGATACTCGGGTGAATATCGGGACTTCCATTCTAGTACAGCCAGGGTACACAGACTCCTGTACCACAATCACTGGCGATAAATTGAAAAAGTGAGGTCTTTCTTTCTCATGTTTTTTTTTTCATGTATCCGTCACAAAAATATAGAGGTAGAGGTCAGATACCATATCCGTAATAATTGTTCAAGATACCTGTAAGTAAATACTGGGGGGCTGGTAGGAAGAGCACATGAGTGGACAATCGCACTGACACAGGATGAACTCTTTCCTTTGTTTTTGTTTTTTTCCTTTGCCTTCTTTCCCCTCTAGGCAGTTCAGGCCTATGGATGCCGATACGTGCAAAGGGCGAGGTGGAGTGATTTGAGGTTAGACTATAGGTGTTCGAGTAAGAGCACGCATAGCCACTGCATGAGTCCGCGGGGCAATTGCTTACATCGTGGGTTTTCGCTTCGGGGGCAGGAAACGTAAGTGGGGTAACATTCGCCCTTCACCGCCCCCCAGAGCTAAGGCAGGCTTATGATGACATGCTGTTGTGGTACCAGTGGTGCCGGGATCATTGCGATTATTGGCAAGACGCATGTCACCAGCACAGAATCCAGCAGTGTCGAGGGCCAACGCGCAAGATACCGCTATCCACTTGGGAACATTGGTTGACATACTGCCGTGTCACTCAGGGCTAAGACTGGGCCTCCATCGAACGCAGCATTTGTTAAGAAGAATTTGATCAATCAACCGAGTAATACCTGTGCACTAGGTGCTACTGTAATGCTTGGGCATGCGAGTATGCACAACGCGTGCATCATGTGCGAAGGAGCAATATATGTGTTCATTAATATCATGGTTCGATCCCAAGGAATGCCGGAGACCCGTTAGTGAGAACAGTAACCCCCCAATTTTCCCCCTCAGGATCACAGCTGATTCGTTTGTCCCCCCCAACTTAAGATCAAGGAATTTCCCCATCCTCCGCAGGCAAACATACCAACTCACGAGATCTCACTCGGTGTACCCTCCGAGCAGTCCACAGGCTGAGCCCGAAGAGGAGTCGAGCAACAACCGTCGGGCATCGGAAACCTCAAGACCCGCGAAGGACACATGTTTGCCACGTTATATGGCACTTGGCGCGGGATTCGGATCCCTTGAGAGCCTTAGTGTACCGGCCCGGATCAACCAAATATCTCAATCCACCCACCATTACTGTACCACCAAATCACTACTTACCCTTATTCGCCCCGCCCCAAACTACCCCCCTCGTGCCCCCGATCCTCCGCAAGCATGATAATCCCAGTTTGACATATGCACACTGTTATGCAGTCAAGAACCGAGCAGGCAATCCAATTCCTGCTCTCACATGAAGCCATACCTTCCCACGAAATCATAATCACCTCATCAACCAAAAATACGATTTTGACTTGGACTTTGATTTTGACTTTGATTTTGATTTTTTTCTTTCGCTCCCCTACCCCCCTCCCCAGCTGCGAGCCTTGCGGGATTATACCACCACCAGTTCCTTGAGTGAGAATGCACCCTTTCAACCTTTGCCCTCTTTCAGGGCAACGATGAAAAGGGCCGCAGGGGTGATTTAGTAACGTTATGACAGGGGAAGCGTGCCTCCATATCAATCGCCTGCTGACCACTGCTAGCACAAGTGGTTAGAGAGATATAGTATTCGCCAACGTGGCGATTGTAGCTCATGGACACCCCACCCCCGATAGGCAGGGCATGCGTCATGCTGTGTTGGATGAAGGCCAAGGCAAACGAACAGGCAGCCAGGTGGGGATTATATCGCCTTGCTGGAGGGAAGAGAGTTGGAGGTGTTGCTGGAGACAATGCCGAAATTTGAGAATTGGAAAGAAAAATAATAATCACAAGTAAAAAATAAAACGGAATATTGGGAGGGACCCTGTTGAATCGGGAGCAGTCGGCAGGGCACTATACAGTGCCGATACATCATCGGAACATAGAGATCCGGTAGAACTGCCACCCTAGAAACCCGTTTAAAAAAAAAACCCCCCGTCCCCTCCCCCCATACGAGCACCAGGCATGAAGCACCCAAACACAGGGATCAAATACTTGTTTTGGCAAAATTCCCCTACACATCCAACCGCCCATACCAGATCCAAACACAAATATTCGGGTGCTTCATACCGGATACTTGTACGATCATGCACCGCACCTTCAACGGTGAGCCGCTACTATAACTCGTACAGTAGCAAGCAAGTACCCAAAAACAGGAATGCGCAAAAGACGGTATGTGGCAAAAAAATCCGTGGGTATCTGAGTGCCTTATGCAAATTCACGAACCCCCTGTTTTTAGGCACTTCTTGCCTGGGACAAGTAGAAAACCTCTGGGAGGAAAATAAAAATATAAAAATACCGAGATAAGTAAACCACCCCCGGGGAGCATCAATCTCCCATAACAGCCGAATCATCGCTAATCACCAACAAAACCGCCCATCGACCTCCCCAATCCGTCAGAATTCCGGGAGAAAATCCACTTCCCGAGCGGCCCGTAATCACACAATACCGGCAACTGAAAGACGTTTGCGAACACGACTGATATTACATGACACCAAGATCTGAACAAAACGAGCTGAATTTCGGCGGTACGCAAATAGAAGCCGTGTCCACAATCGTTCAATTGGGAGTAACAATCCCACCGGAGCGCCTATCATCCCAAAGGCACCCCCCGGAATCTCCTACTCCCCCTCCCTTTTCGCCGAGAAGGTATTGGTATTCCGTATCTCTCTCGCACCGTGCCAGCTCGTCAAACCGAGTACCTCTGCGCGAGGTCCTAACCTCTGTTTCGAGACGGAAACTCCCTAGAAAGCCCAATACTAGACTGAATAGAAAAGAAAATAGGAAGATCGCTTTAACTGCTGTCAAGGACCCCCCAAGCTCCTGTTAACCCACGATTAACCCCAAATCCGCTCGTCCGAGGAGATCAAATCTTGCCAAGGCGTTACCCAATTCTATAAGTTGATACTGTAAGGATTATTCCTTTCCCTTCTTCTAGAAAACTAGATTGCAGCGCGCGGTCCGAGTGCTTCCTCATGATTCAGCGCGCCCGGAGAGAACCCCGGTATGGATGATGTTAGGAAAGACGACCTCCCCCACACATTCACACGGGGAGGTGAAAAGGAAAAAAGAAAGCATCCGCGCTTAACCTCTTCTGGTCCCCCCAGCCACAGATTCATTTCCTAAGTCCTTTTTTTTCCCTCATTCCCTCGAATAATCTTGTATATCTCGCCCGAGGTCCACCACGGCGAGGAACACAGTGGGTGTCATCCTATGGCATGAGGGGGGGATGAAAGGGAAAGGGTTAAATGTATTATACAACCACCAAGACGTATTCCACATGTTATCACCATTTCTTAGAGGCCGTAAATCTGCCAGTCACCCTCTCAATTCCCCCAAATTTTGTTTTCCTCCGTCGTTAATGGTACGACGTTAATGGTAGGGAGCTCAGACCAGTTCTATAACTGAGAGGTGAGTGAAGCCCATAGCTAAAGGAAGGAAAGTGGGGGCGTGGGAAGTTGCGTTCGAAAGAGAGAAAGAAAAACACTTTGAGAAATCCCAGGACCGACAACCTCTCCGAAACCGATGATGATACAGTGAATGTGATGAGTACATACCGCACCGACACTCTTGAGGTATGTAGCAGGCAAGAAGTACCTTAACACAGGGGTTCAGAAAATCTACTCGTAATTTTCTGACGTTTGCAAACACGACTGTTATTGCATACACCAAATTTCTGAGGCTCCGGCCGACTTTCTGCCCGTATACAATAGCAGTTGTGTTCGCAAACGTCAGAAAATTACGAGTATAGCCAGGAATCTGTGCCTATCTGAGCGCCCATTCCAAACTCGCAACGCAATGTTCGGGTGCTTCTTACCCGTATGGTATTGCACTGCATTGACTATTGTATGTATGTATGCATGTATGTAGGGGCGTGGAGGGAAGGATGGCCAATTTACTAAGAGCATGAACGATTAGTTTATCTATTGGCCGCAGACGGCTCGCTATCTGTAACTTTACGGGTACCATTGGATGGGCATCTCTAGCATCGGTGAAGATTGTGTGAAGTCAAGGTCAGGGAGGGTCCTAACCGGGTTACTGGAGAAAAGAATGGGTTGTAGATCACTTGTAGCAGTGCTGTGCCGCTGATAAGTACCGTATCGTA
Source organism: Tuber microsphaerosporum (assembly GCA_003521225.1). NCBI lineage: Eukaryota > Fungi > Ascomycota > Pezizomycetes > Pezizales > Tuberaceae > Tuber > Tuber microsphaerosporum. The sequence continues at coordinate 819 of QOVD01000447.1, read as the reverse complement.
TGATATATGCTGTAGCTATAGGATGCAGTACATACAGTGTTTGAGATGGGTTTCTTTCTTTCTTTCTTTCTTTCACTTTTGTTTTTCTGATTTTTGGCTGTAGTTGTGGAGCAACTACTCGCGAAGTAACAGTAAAACACCTTACATAAATCAGGCCATTTATAAATAGCTCTCGACAAATGATAAGGGAGAAGTTACCCAATATTATGCAAAAGAAAGATGTACTCGGGGGTTGATAAAAGTCGGGCGCACCACCATTACATTTGTATGGCGACTAAACCTGATTAGGAAGTTTGGGTGATATCTGGTGAGGATTTTTTGGTGTCGGCAAGAAGTCGGGCGCTTTCCAAACGGAGAACTGGCTTGTGTTACCGCGCCCGAAATACCCTTACCCCCGAGTACTCGTCCCAGGCGAGAAGTATTCGATATCAGGGGCGGTGAACTTGTATGGGCACTCAGATACACAGGGATTTTTGCCATATATTTTGACACTCGCACCATACAGGCATTCCTACCGTCGATACAAGCTAGACCATTTAGGATAAACCTACTCCTTTGCTTCCTCTGCTTCCTCCTTCCTTAAGTTAACTGTAAAGCATCTCACCGTACCAGTGCGGTACCGGAACTCGAGTGCGAATCCCAGCAAGTATCACCTCGTGCTCGAGCCAGAGTATGATGCAGTGCGAGTACGGTACGGTACTATACAGCGCATAGACCTCAGCGGAAGGCCAGTGATATGTAACGTTGACGAGTATTCGCCCCTCTCTGGGGTTGAATTATGCTTCCCCTCCTTTCTATTTAACCCCTTCCTGCCCATCC
>QOVD01000446.1:8763-74159 GCA_003521225.1 Tuber microsphaerosporum | reverse complement strand
GGGGGTAGGGTAGAGGGTAAGTAAGTTATCCAACTGTTCAATTTTGAATTGAATTGAATTGAATTATTATATCCCCGTTGTGGGATTTTCATAGTCATAGTCATGGTCAGGTTTGGAGATTGGTGGGTGTATGGTACTATACTATTAGTACTATTATCCTGTTGACAAGTGATTTTATATAGTAATACATATTGTCCATGGGGGTTTATTTATCTATTTATTTATTCATTCATTTGTCAAGTTGCTGCCAGTGTTGGGTATTTATGATATAATAGTTCGGTGGGATAGATAAAAGAAGATGAAATAAAAAATTGATGAAAATTTAATGAAATGAGGTGAAATGAAATAAATAAATAAATAAATAAAGGTCTTGGAAAGGAAAGGAAAGGAAAGGAAAGGGTTTGTTTGCCTTCCCTTGGGGTACTGTACTTATCATACTTAACTTGACGTGAATGAATGAATAAATAAATTAAATGTTATGGTATGATATCTAGATTTGTTTAGTACTATGATGGCTGTTATGTATACCATGGTTACATAAAATCTATCTTATTGTAGTAAGAAAGAAAGAAAGACTATCATACGAGATTACTGTCGTGGAACAGAGTTGGTGGCTCGGTCTGGCTAACTTAAATCTTGCTTAACTTAACTTGCCCCTTCTTATCATAACTTCCCGAACATCCGCCTACCTACCTACCTACCTTCATATCCATGATACTTGCAACTTATATATATATATCATACTCCCCCCGCCAACTCAACCTATAGTATCAAACCTCCCTCCCTCGCCTCCTCCCCCGTGCCGCTGGAGCCCCCTCAGCATCGTTTCACCCAGACCCAGACAGTCGGAGGTTATACAGAAGAGGCCAGAGTCGAAGCGTAAAATAGTGGGACTGATCAAATGAGAAAAGAGAAGGGCTGTTGCTATCTTGCTTGTTTGTTCGCCTATAGATGCGCCTGAGACTGCTGTACTTATAGATAGCAATCTGTAGTATGAATATATATACATCAATACGACTCCAGTCATTTCCTAATTCCTCAAGTCCCAAGTGGCCTGGCGACTGGCCGAACATATCCCTACCACCCATCATATTGAGGTATATAACACTTCCAACATAGACTGCGAGCACCGAGCAAGTGATATTGCATGCTCCGGCTTCTCTTCCGCCTGCCCTACTATGCATTGCGTAAGCATGCAACGGCATTTGGGGGCTGTGCTATGTATTCTAATCACTTTATCCCTTTCCTTCGACGACTAATGCGCGGAGCGTCATACAGTATACCGTTTATGATATTTACACGGCCCGTTAAGCTAGGATGCAAGCGGACAAAACTGCCAGACAAAGCAATGCATCATAGTGTAATGGAATAACTGAAAGAAGTAAAAGTGAAGAGAAAAAAGAAAAAAAAAGTAGAAACTACAAATAAGAAAAGAAGTAAATGAAACAAAAAAAATGAAACACAGAAGGGAAGTGGGGGGATATAGGCCATCGTAATCTTTTTTACTGAAGCGCATTGATGTCGTGATGCTACCGTATCATAGTATCATGAAGTTAACGAGCTAGGGTGAATGAGCAGGGTAAATGGAAAAAGGGGGTATGATTGGATGATATGACATGATGCGAATTGAATTGAATTAACGATATAATAACGTCCCTCCCCCTGCTTGTCCTGTCCTTCCCTCCATCTAGACAATTCAGGAATTTAGAGCGGGAGGTTATACACCGCGGAACTAGTCTCCAAGTTAGCAAACCTGCCTGCAAACTAACTAACACTAGAACTAAGAGGGTGCTCACCATCCGAAGGATCAAGAACCAAGAAGCCCCCAAAAACCTAAACGCCGACAACGCCGCCACAGACCAAAGCACAATCGCAAGATAAATCTTACTCCTGTCCTGCGCACTCTTCTTAGCATCCAGGCTAGCCCTGTCGAGACCGGCACTGTTCAAGATAGTCGCAGCGAGGGCAAAGTTCGAAAACATCCACGCGAGCACGACGCAGGAACGCACACCAGCATAGTAATCCTTTTGGATCTGGGATTCGTTTGGCTTTTCCGGTTCGGGCACGAACTTTTCGGCGAGGACTTTGATCTCAGCTTCGTATTGCTCGTCAAGATCTTTGTCGTCCGTCGGGACATTCATGTCGGCTTTTCCGTCGACGGTTTTCACCGCTCCATTTTTGATGGGTGGGGGCACGTCGGGCCCTTTAGTACCCCAGGAGATATCGTGGGTGTTGCAAAAGGCATAGACGTTTAGGACGTTAATGTAAGAGGGCGATAGGAGGAGGTATTGGACAAACTATATCCTGATTAATCACGCAATCTCAAGTTTTCCATGGTTGAATGGACTTACACTGGTGAACATATGCCACGGCTCAAAGAACATGAACGAAGCCACAAAGTACAGTAAGTACGTTGATGACAGCGAAACCAACAAGTCTCTAAACAGCTGGTTCTGAAAAATGCTGCTGAACGAGAATTTGCCCCCGTTGTCTGCTAATTCCTTCGTGACAGATTTGACAGAGATAAAGATAGCAGCAAACAATAGATACCTGCCGCGAGGTTAGCAGGGTCTATAAGGTACCTAGAATACATCGGGGGGAGACATACACCATGAGAACAGCCCAGAAGACAACAATAGTCATATAAAGCTTCTTGGTTCCTTGCGGGGTATTTCCGAGTGACAGAACGAAACAAGTGAGGAGAGTTCCAAGGTATAACCACTCAAACACAATACTGAGCACATTACCGGGTGGAAAATTGAGAGCTGGATCCGCCAAACTGACTGTTAAAATCCTAAAAACCAGGAAAAAGTTGCCAATAGCGAACCACGAAAATAGCATGGACACCGTCTGGTAGAAGAACTCGACGTGGAACATCAATTTTCGTGCCAGTGAATGGTCACTTCTCCAGATATCAAACATGTGCACGAGAGCATAAACAGCAGCGAAAAATGAACCATTGAGCCAACGCCTTCGCTGTAAAATCAACTCCGACATTTCATCCGGCACGTCCGTCTCGGCATTTGACGATTTGACGTACTGCAAGACCCAGTTCGCCTTCCGCTTAGCCACAAGCTCGAAACAGAGAATACGGTCCTCAGCAAGGTACATATTTGCAGTGAATATGCCAGCGTCACCACCATGCATTTTCTCTCCCTTAAAGTATTTCTCCAAAGGACCCTCGCCCTGGGCGTCGTTCTGTAGTGCCGTGTATCTATAGGCAGAGAAAGCACCGGGAAGCACACTAATAAACCCAAATACACTCTCCAATGGCTTGTCGAGAATGTTTGACATCTTGTACTCGAAATTTTGAGTTGCAACAAGTGGGTTGAGTAAATGTTTCCCTCCCTTTCCCAACATGGCCTTGATTTCACCACAAGCACCCGCGCACTGGGGATTGATGTCGAAGGCCTTCCATAAGTGGTAGATACTTGATCCACCAGGCCTGGTTCCCGCATCAATGAGAACACAAACATTCGGGTCAAGGACTTGGCCGAAAGCTTGGAAAAACCAACGATGTGAGTTGATTTTTTTCTGATTGTTTTCCTTTAAGCAAAAGAGCATTTGAACAGGCCCTTGTTTCCCGTTTGGAATAAGCTTTACTAAATCTCCTTTAAGCTCGATACCAACTTGAGTGGTGTACTACGGGTTCCATATTAGCCAAGAATATTAGCCACTGACAGATAGCTGAGCAAACCTCGTAGATATGAGCCGTAACGTCCTTGTCGTTAACCTTCTGTTTAGCAATGCCCTCCTGATAACACCCCATACCCGCTAGAACACTCCGTGTCCTTGGATTAATTTTACCACGGCCATCACTAACGACACAAACAACCACCTTTTTCCAAGCATCCTGACCCCACGTCTGCGAGCGGGTCCTAGAACACAAGTAGTGGATGTTCTTAAAGACACCAGCCATTGTTCTAGTAAACAGGATTTCGTCCTCATTGTACATAGTAACCACAATAAATAGTTCCGTATGACGAGGCTTCTGGAAAAGTTGTTGTCGCAATGTGAATTTCTCCCCGACGAACTCGGAGGGATCACAAGTAGCAGCCGAGTATCTTAACCGGGCCCAACATCAATCAGTTTTTTCCCTCCTTCAAAAAAAAAAAAAAGGCAACAAAAAAATCATTGGTGCAAACCTCATATGCGTAAATTCACGTTCAGCTTTCGACGGGAGCACACTGAGTAGCTTGTTAGGTACCGGACAATCCAGGACCAAATTTCCTCTGAAAAGCTCCACCTTCTTTACGGTCTTCCATCTTCTCAGGCCAGGTTGCGGGGTTGGGGCGGACGAAACTGGTGATGGGACTTGTGATGGAAAATAAGAAGCATCACCAGGAGTTCTATGAGGGGAATCCGGCTCTAAAATGGGTCGTCGGTCATCATCGTCGCGGTAACCGTCGCGGTGGGTGGTGTATTGTGTTAAGGGATAAGTGTCGTCGGCCGGATGGGGTTGATAGGGGTCAACGGAGTAATTGTCACGGTGATCCTCCGGATAGACACCCTGCGAATAATTTGCGGATTGGCGATGGCCAGTTCGCGATGGAGGGCCAGGTGGGGCTGTATTGTACGAATGTTCAAGGTTCGTGACGGAATACTACGTGTATCTTTGAGTTTAGCTTCGTTTCAGGGATCACGCAAATGCGCAGAATTTTGTCTCTTATGTCGCAAATCATCCCCGCGATAAGAAAGGAGGTGGGGGGGAGAGATGAGAGATAAAGGAGAGATGGAGATGAAGGTAGAGGTAGAGCGGATAAGGAGACAAATAAACAAATCCAATAGACAGAAACTCACACTTGGTTGATATGTCAAGGTATCACCGGGCATCTGAGCAGAACCAGCAGGATATCCACCAGTATTCTGTCGTTGAGGTCTATACGGAGGTTCGTCGAGCTGGTAACCAGCCAGTGGGTGAGCGGGCGAGGGCGTCCGATATCGAGGATCCATTGCAGGCGCAGCTACTGGTCTTTGTGGTTGTTGGTGTTGTGGTGCGAGAGGTCCTCTCTCGTCGTCGTCGGAGTCGTCGTGATGGATGGGGCCACCAAAGTCGAGGCGGCTGTAAGCGTCGTTATTATTTCGGCCTGCCATGGCTCTCGGTTTTGTATATATATATATATTTTATTTATCTAATTTCTAAGTGACTGGATGGCCAGTTTCAGACAAAGGCGAATTCAAAAGTGGATCGGCGTCGCAGCTAAGTACGGTACAGTTAAAATTAAACCCGGGGAACGTGTGTATGGTAGGAATAGGTGCTTAGGCGCGACAGCGGCGAACCTCCCAGCGAGCGAGACGGGGAAGGGTCAGGATACTATGGAACAGTTAGACAAAACCCCCTGTACTAGTACAGTATTTTCTTTCTCTTCCTCTTCCTCTCTCTGTAGCATGTGTCCGAGTACAGTAATGAAGCGGCATAACTGACAAGATAGTGATAACTAGTTGTACCCTCTCTTTCTTATACAACCTTGACTGTGTTGAAGGGTTGTGATGCTTCCCTCTTTTTTCCTTTCTTTTCTTTTTCCCGCTTGAATCTCTAATAAAGCGTTGAAAAAGGGCAAAATTGTGCTCCCTACCTTTGAACCTCCGCTTGGCACCCCTCTTATCCAATCCTCGCGGGGATAAAGCTGCGGAATGCTTTTTTCCTTCCCCCTTCTTTCTTAATGCGATATTCGGTAACAAGTTGGTTCCTTTGGTTCGTTCCCCCTTTGGACGAATCTTCTATTCTGCATGAGACCAATGACGAATTCAACACGAGGGGACGCGACGACTCCGGGGCGAAGGTAGACAAATGTTCCTGCGAAGAAGAGCAGGCGGGGAGGAAACCAGCAATAGCAAGGCAGAAAATAAAAAAATGATCCGGCTTACCTTTAGATGGAAATTATTACACTTTCCCCATCCGTCCAAACGCTTATCTCCAACCAAGAAGTAGTAAGGCCAAAAAGAAATCGAACTCAAAAAGCGCTCGTACTGTAAAAGATGTCTGCCCGCTCTCTTTCTGAAACCCCGCCCTGATCGACTGACTGATTAAACCACGGGTATCCGAAGGTTGGCTAAGGGTAAGCTGACGATGATGGTGAAGGTGAAGATAAAGATGAGTGAGAGAGGCGAGGGAAGAGGGAAGGAGAAGAAGAGGGAGGAAAAGTGACAAGACCAACCCCCAATAAAAGAGGAGCTATGCTTCCTCTAGGAGACCTTATCGACTATATCAAGCACATTAAGAATCTCTCCTCCGTCCCCCGACAGCATAAAAATCCTTGAAGCCCCCCGATTCAGCTGCCGCCTTGGCACACCCTACATGTCAGCCTCCACCTCGGGGGAGGGAGAGGGTCCCCTGGAGAACAAGCCACAAGGGATCCTGATTAGCTACGGTGTCACAGCCAAAGCCCTGTAGCGCACTGTTTGTCCCACGTGAGAGTGGGAAAAAAAAAGAAAAACAAGCCTTTGTCTCAAAATACTTGGAGACTGGAGCTTTCCTCGTGGGGACCGCTGCGCTGCGTTCATATTGCGGTACTGAACTTGCCGGTACAGTATAATAACTGACCGGCGGGCTCGTTTGATATCCGGGCAGAGGGAACTCAGGGGGGTATCGATGGGACTGTACGTGCGGGGCGGTGTTATTTCGTGGATAAAGAGCAGCTGCATCCATGGCCCACGCGGTAGGGGCGGGATAACTCCCATGGTAACTCACTGCAGAGCCAGAAACTGTGTGATAGAAGCATCGTATCCCGAGTCCCCTGAGTGAACCCGCCAAGCCAAGTGCCTCCATGTGCTGGCACAGAGCTTGTTGTAAACCTCCTACAAGTACCCCACTCAATCCTACCGAAAGTGCTCCTGACCCAGCACAGAACGCGATTAATCGACGGTAAAAAGGGGTCCACTGCAAATTGTGTAAACATCAGCCAAAGGAACCGCCCATAACCTCTTCCGATTCGCTACGATTACTGTGCTGCGCTTACCAGCCAACCAGCCAACCAGCCAAACAAAAGAGCATCCCCTGCCCCACCAAGAAAAAGAAGAAAAGCAAACAGGAAGCTACGGGCAAAAAAAGCTTAACATTCTAATATCCTAATTGAGTATCTCCAGACCTATGCCCCTTCTCCCCAAAGCTGAGGAAAGAAGTTTCCTTTCTTTCTCCCTTTCTTCCTTTGAAATCATTGTTCTGGCACAAACAGTAAGTTAGTTGCAATGCCCATCCGTGCACAATAGCCAAGTCTACTGAGGGGAGTAGGAAAGGAAAAAGGGGAATCAATCGTGTAAGGCATGTTGTGTCGCAGCACAATGCTTGGCCGCGCCAGTAGTTCTTGGCAGCTCACCCTAATAGACGCTCAGTATCTTAGACAATCATATTAGCTGCCTCCGTAATTTTTGCTGTGGGCGTTCTATGATGCTCGAACCGGTGCTCGCGCGGCCAAGTTGAAGTGAGACACCTTGGATGGGAATTGCCACCTTGCGGTAGGTGTCCGCGCTTGTGTTGTGCCATACCATACGGCAGTGCCTGCTTACTTTACTAGTTCTGCACTTCAGCCTTGGGAACCTAGGTACGATAGCGAATTGGGTTTTTGGCGTTTTTTGTATGCACCGTGGGGCTGATGAGGCTGATGGGGCTCTTTTTCAAGGGGTACGATACCGGTTGTGCTTGTAGGATAACTGCGGTACTGGTATGTTGGGTGGTGTGTGGGCTGATCATGACTGTTCACTCGGATTTTGGGTCAAGTGTATGTTGAAGTATAGATCTCTGCGATAAGTTACTATCATACGGTATCACACTGCCACAAAAAAAACCCTTTCGATTCGCTGCCTAGGACACACCCGTAACCTTGGCACGCGATCCTGTCGACTTGCTATTATAGGATAAATCTATCGTGGGCTCAAGCAGCGGTCTCTACTGATAATCCGCTACCCGAGAGCTGTTACGGTACCGGACTGTACTAATACCTCTATGATCAAATCGCCCCTCCGCCCCCGGATTTCTTGGCCGCTTATTATACTAGCCTATCGCCAACACCAAACTGTACAGCCCCCCCACCCTGCGCCTCACTGCCACGCCGGTACCTTGCCAAGGCCCAGCTCCGCCACGATAACGAATCACTCGCTGACTTGGCGTTAATTGGAAAAATGAACTTTGATGTTTGAAGCACAAGTCTATTCCGATGGGGAAGGGGAGATATATTTCTGAGGATTTCCGGACTGGATTGCTCTTGATGGTGTGGTTATTGGATGGTGTTGTGGAGGGGTCGCTGGTTTACCTGCATCTACTGTAACGCTCTGTATACTAGTATACCTGTAGTGAGTGGATATGCTTGTAACGCTAGGGCATAGTATGGGAGTATGATATGTGGGCTTGGGTGGAAGGAAGGAAGCTAGATTTGTATGGTAGAGCGGCACAATACGATAGTCTGTTTGTCAATTGCAGGGGAAGAGCACAACATGGAGACTTATTTTCGGAACTTGTTAGAAAGGAGTTTGATGCTGGAGCCGTATGCGATGAAAGTTGCACGTACGGTTCTTAAAGGGGGAAGTTTTAGTAATAAAATGACCTATCTTGACAGACCCTACGTAGCAAGCAGTATGGTAAGCCTAGACTGAGCTTGGAATATGGGCTATGTACGGTATGTGATTGAATGATTTAGGGAAGGAATGTTATTATTATTATAGTCCTCCCAATGTTGTCTTTGTTATTAAAATTTCCCTCCTACTGCCAAAAACCCAACCCGCGTAGGCGATACAAACATTGATCTGAAAAACCTAGCTAAACTCCGTAAGACCCACTTGGAAATCGCATTTCTCGGTCGCCCATGGATCCTTCACAACTTTAATTTCCGTGACGTTCATTGAGAGAGCATTCGCGCTCCCTCCATAATTGGCATAATTGGGGAAGCAGGCACCCATCACGCAGCCGGGCTCCCCACGGGTGACGTAGTTAGTAATGAATTTCTGGTGGATGATAGCAGTTGTCTCATTCGCAATTGCAGGGTCGGGGCCGGTGTAGAAGGTATAGGCAATATCCTGACCGTGAAATGCCGGTGGAACATTGAAGACGTATCTGTAGGACTTTTGAAACGATTTTGCCAACCATACCTGGTTGCAGTTGAAGACTGTATCGCTGAAGAAGGCACCGACTCGCAGCCATTCAGGAATGCCGGGACCTTGATATGGGTACAGGGCAGATATTTGTTGTTTTAGAGATTCTGGAGCTAGCGAGTAGTAACGGTTTATGAGGCTGTTGAACGTGCCATTGGTTACAGTGTCTGGGGTAGGGAATAGGATTGAGGCCTGGGGAAGGTGTTAGTTCCACTGTAGGTGGGCTTGGGGAGGCTGACATACCTCGAAGCCCATGCTACTCGAGATCAAGCTTTTGAGCTCATGGTGGTACTTCCCTTTCGCCAGAAGTCTGATAGGAATATCTGGGACATAATTCCCATCAACTGCTGGGCCAAAAGTTCCTGTTTTCTCTGTTGCAAGCACGATAATGTCGCGGTTTGCTTTCCGGAGTACCTCGGTGGGTGCATCGCGAAGGCATTTCAGAGTGGTGCAGTTTGCGTATTTCTTGAATTCGTCGTATTGAGTATTCCGATCAGCGAAATGTGTTCTTTTGGGGTCGAATCCGGCTGATTGAACAATTGCCTATTTTGGGACAGGAACATGGTAATGTTAGCTAAATCTCACTAATTATATATTGGAACATAAGAGGGATAGATATACCTGTTGAAATGGAAGCTTCTTGCCTTCCCCTCCGTTACTTGTAATAGTATGCATGATAACTCCACCTCCCGCACTCACACCCATTACAGTAACCTTGCCCTTGTTACCCCCAAACTTGGAAATGTACTTTTCAACCCATTCCATGGCAGCTAGGCTGTCATGGAGACCGATATTCGCATCAATGTCTGTTACATTCGGCGGAGACAGCCATCCAAAGGCTCCAAGCCTAAGGTGAATCATGAATTAGCACTCGTGATATGTAGTTTTGGTGCGGGCGGGGCTGAGCAGTGGCTGACCTATAATTGAAGGATACATATATCATGGGCTCATCGGAAGATTGAATCAAACGAGCCGGATCTCCCAACAGCTCTTTAGAGCCGAGAATATAAGCACCACCGTAAACCCAGATGAGGACTGGTACATCATCGCCTGCTCTGACAGACCCTGGAACGTAGACATCTAGGTACTAACCGCCCTCCTGTTAACTAAAGGAAAGAGAAAAAGAGGCACTGTATCTCAAAGGGAATAAACCTACCAGACAATCTTCAACACCGAAATTATCTCCAAACGCATTTGTGCTTATGTTTAGGGTGGGTGAAACCGCTTGGTGACAGGCACTCTCCAAAAAGGAGATGTTTCCATTTTGTATTCCAGCCTGAGAAAGTGGTGGTTTCGGTTTGCGGAATCTAAGATCGCCGAGGGGTGGTGCCGCATATCTTATGTTGCGGAAATGGTAGAAATCGTAAGTTTGATTATACTCGGTGGCTTGTTGTTTGACGTATCCAAGGTCAATAATCGGCAGAGACGAATTATAAGACGAATTATATAAGGCCGCACAACTCCCACCTCCAATGAGGAGTAAGGAGAGAAATGTTTCCTTCAACCCAATTCGAATCATGTTGTGAAATGTGCTTGTGTTGAAGTAAGACTCGAAGTCAGTGTTGATGATTCTGTGGTGAGGGGCCTGAACCGGATCCTTTATAGGGTTTATCTTGGGAAGCGGGCCGATACTCTACGGTGTCTGAGTAACATTAGCTCCTATTTAGAGCTTAGTCTTGACTTGGATAACTGCCGGTCTGGTATCGGGGTAACTCTTATCCATACGATTTAGGGCAGTTCTCATGTGATTCCTGGTAACCGGCCATTATCAGTTCAAAGTGGGCATACACGTATCCAATATATCCTATATCTGCAGGGCTATGGAGCTCGATTTGGCCCCTTGCGGCGCTCGAACACTGAGGTACAGTACGAGTACGTATGCAGCGGTGAATAGCACCCTGCTTCCAGCATGTAGTACAAGTGAAGGGGCATAAGCTAGGATCTAATTGAACTAGATCTCCACTGATTCTTACCGGAGCTACGGCGGCAAATAAAGTAATAAAAACTAATACTACTTACAGTCACTAGATATAAGTCTTAGTGAAAGCTTAGTCTGTGGGGGGTAAGCAAGAACTGTGCGACACCCATCACGTAGAAAAATCACGTCTGATACAGAGTATCGGTACTACTCATCAAAAAAAAGTCCGTCCCCGGCCTTTACATGCTGGGAGGAGGGCTTGGAACAGTACTTCACTCATGGCAACTGATGATTTCCTACTGGCATTTTGTAAGGCGAGGTTTATTGTGAAAAAAATTAGCATTAACTCGCCTTGTTTGCTCTATGGATGGTTGTTATTATTGCCATCAAATCTGACACATTTCTTTATAATATTCGGCAATCGTGAGATCTCGTGGCTGGTTGTAGTGAGGGAATTCCATGCCTCCGATAGTGCCTTCCTCATTCTGGTAATGGTCAGGAGTGAAGCACTGTTCTGAACTGCCCTCCGGTGTAAGTAAAGGTCGAGGACAGACTGTTTTTGTTTTTTGGTGAGTAAATGTGTTCCTGCCTCTTTGCTACTAAAATAACATTTTATGACATTGTTTAATTTTTTTCTTTCTGCAACTGCAATACCATTATTCTAATTTTGCTAAATACGTGTTGGGTGCACAGACATGTCACAGTATTTCGCAATCACTAAGACTTATCTCTAGTGACTGTATTACTATTTAGGGTTGAACGATTCTCTTTGCTGACCAAGGAGGCATCCCAGTCCCAGATGCTTTTTACTCAGCCGCAGGTGATCACTGTGGAGGGGCCGAAAGTGTGCATTGAATGCCTCTTTTGCGAATTTTGGGAGTCTTTTTAATTTTTATCCTCTTGTGAAAAATAATTATTTTCTCTAGAGGTCGTAAGCAAAGTATAATACGCGGCTGGCGCCAAAAATGATGAGCAGTGCAAGTGTTTTCCACCGAGAACAGCTATATTGATGATGACCTTCCAACCACTCATCCGGTGAAGCAATTTGGGCCAAGTTTGCATCTATATGTGCAAAAATTCCCTGGGTTTTACTTTCCAACCCTTTAGAACTCTATATCTAAACTATAATAGTTGAGGAATTATTCAGAGAGCAAGGGTTGGTATATTGGTCTTGGCGCAATTTCTGACTATTTTGTATAGGAAATGGCCAGGCTTGGCCCTGTCTTTAACTTCAACTTTACTCGAGTACAATATTGCATGTCAAGGTATCCAACAATTCTTTAGTAATCTGTGAACGCTTGGGGAGACATTTGAAAGAATTTAGACCATAATATCAATTTTTGAAAATTTTTACAGCTTTAGAATGTGTTGAATGGGGAGTGTGAAGTAGGATGGTTTGGGTTGTTATATACAGTACATGCCATTCCGCTCACCATTTTTGTCACTAGCGTTTCGTCGGACACACTGAATTTAACTAAAAGTTAACATTTTTAAATAGACAATCCTCAGTGTTACTTGTATGAAAACACTTTAAATCCTTCCATTAGCTAAAGAATCACTGCATGTAAACCTCTGGGGGTAGGGGGTCAAGCTGTGTTAATTATTTATGGTTGCGTCAATGGCATGAAGGTGACCTAAATTTTTGTATGGGGCTCCTTACCAAAAAGTATGATGCATGGCAACCAATAGCTCACTCTTAAATGACCTTTTACTCTTAAATGACCTTTTCTCCACTCTTTCATAACATTTTAATATTCCTCATGTTATCTACAAGTTCACTGATACACTGCCAAAGTTTTGCAAATTCTCATACACGGTGTGCTATGAGAGGGGGCTGTGAAGGTGGATACTTTTGGTGTAAAAGGGGCATCGGACAAAACATTTTGTCCTAGCACTGCACATTGCATCCTGTAGACATATTCCGGTACTCGTATCATCGATTAAGCTCCTGATCAAGTGCCTGTCCGAGCTCGTTTTCGGTATCTTTTATTTTTCTTCTCCGTCTGAGTTCCGATTGGGCAACCAGTATCGCATGGCCTCTTGTATCACAATACTGGTATCACCTTCTCTTTTTATCGGTGAAGCTAAGCTCGGTTCCACTTATTAACTACCCGCCTCTGGTCGGAATAAGCAGCACAGGATGAGATTTGGCTTGAAGTTTTAACTCTAGGACCTACTAGATAGCTTGATTTTGTAGGATAGAGTAGGGTGAGGACAATTGCCGGCAATTTTTTTGTCATCCTGGAGGAGCTGAAGCCAGGGGTCCAAGATATATCTCACTATTGCATTTCGTTCGAAGGCCCTGAGATATGGGCTAAGTATGCCTTCTTTCCTCTAACTTCTCCCCTCTTCTTGAGACGCGGTAGAGCTTAAAAAACAGCCCTACTTTTGTTCTTCTGAAATCTGGAAGCATTTGAATGGTTTTTTCTTCAACAGATATTTGGCAAGCATATCAGCCTCGAGCCTAACCCTGATTCACAGTTATCCATTTTCGTACCCCGGTTTTCTACAAGCGAGATATATTGTTGGTCGGGTGGCCTAGGGGCTGGTGAGAATAGGTTCGCTTCGCCGGCCCCTAGGATCCGGTATATGAAATAGCCCCCACCTTAAATACTTGTAACCTCTGGGGTATGTGCGTTATATTAAAGTACGAGAGACGAAGATCCAATTCACCGGTATTTTGCCCTACCACTCTTCTCCAACCGGATATTGTTGCCGACCCCTGATACTGCTCTCTATACTCCTCTGATGCCATGGTATGGAGCAGGGGTGGCTTGGGTTGATATAGACAAAGTTCTGGTATACTGCAACCTAAAGCTCGCAAGAGCGAAAATATGGCATATGGTGCCGAACCTAATGAAATGAACCCCTTCGTCGGGAGGATGACAAACCTCATGTTGTAGATGTTTCAAGCTATGACACTTATATCCAAGGGATACATTATTAGGAGGTGTACACGGGTACAGGGGTAAGTCTGGTGCGGTTCCACGGTTTTTGTAGGCTTATTTCCTATTCTGGGGGTGCGCCCGACTTTTGCCCGCCATACAAAAAAAAGCCACAAACCGGGTTTGTATGGGCAAAAACAGTAGTTACCGTATATGGGGTGCGCCCGACTTTTGCCTACCCTAGTACTAGTATATTCTGTACACAAGGGTGGTGGAGCTGGCTTGAATAGTAGGGATCCATTGAGTGAGCTTTGGGTTAATCAATAGTTCATGAAGTGCGGAAAATGGCATCAAGTTTTAAGGAGTTACTTAGCACACTTCAGTTGGGATTTTTGATTTGATTAACATGTGAAGTTATCAACACCACTGACTCTGGTTTTACTGGATTAATTTTCATGGTGCGAAGGGAAGCAGTGATTCGTGTGGTCTCCTTGCATGCGTACAACGCACAGTAGGACGTTACTCATGGACTATATTCAATATTCCTAAGAGGGTGTCTGGTCTGGCTTTGGCTGTGACTTGGCCGGCCGGCTTTTGCGGGGACTGGGCTGGACTGCAGACTGCAGTCCGGCTTCTGGAGCTCATCTGACAGGGCCCGGTCGGACTACAGATATCTAAAGGCTTCTGAGTGATCAAGCATGACTCCTTCCACAACCTTGTAGCACCTTGAACTGCGGCAGTCCGGCAGATTTAACTGATACCGCTTCATAATTATACGTCAAACACCACCGCTTGAGAAAGGAACAACTAGTGTTCCCAACTGTGTAGTTCCTCACGCTCTGTCCATACCGCCATTTATATTATCTGACTAAAACGTATTGGTAGAGCCAAAATCATGAACCATCACTCGTCTTATCTTCCGCTGTCCTTGATGTAAATGAACGCACTTGTAGCCAGCAGTACGTATGCTTGTAAAACACGCAAGGGCTGAAGGGTTTTCTCCTATAAAATCTCCTTCCTTCTTGTCTTTCCTTTCCTTTCTTTCCTTTGCTCTTCTCTAGCTCTCTTGCAATACTTTAGCCGGTTCAATAAACATTACTCTCTCGCTTGGACAGTTTCGCTTTACTCCACCGAGACCCTTTAGTCCGATCATTCCCTCGATTTCCAACTCCTCTATTTTCAACAATCCCCCGCTCTCCCGCCTCCCCCCCGGTCACTATCTTACATCCTCGTAGCCATATCTTTCCTTTCCCTTCCGTTCTTTTCTTTGCTCCTCTCTAGCTATCTTACAACTCCTTAACCGCTTTAATACAAATCACTCTTGTTAACTTGAACCACTTGGCTTCACTCCTCCAGGATTCTTTAGTCAAATCATTACCCCCATTTTCATCTTCATCTTTTGAGCCGTGTCTTCCCTTCCCTTCCCTTTCTTTTCTCAAGCCATCTTACAACTCCTTAATCGCTTCGATACAAATTACTCACGTTCACTGGAACTACTCTGTTAAGCCCTTTAGCCCGACCATTACCTCCATTTTCAACACCTCAATTTTCAACATTCCCCCGCTGATACAACATTCTACTACTGGGATTATTATACCATCACCTTCCACCCCCGTCCACCGTCCGGTATGTCATCGTCGGTCGATTTCAGGCTCGACCGGTAGTGCAGTGACTAAAAACGCTCGCGGAGTGGGCAATCCCCTTTTGTTCTTTTCTTTTCTTTCTTTTCTTTTTCTCTCTCTTTTCTTTTTCTCTTCTTTTATCGCCCCGAGTTTGACTAACGATTACTGTGATAATGTGACCGTTTTGCAATGGACCTATGCATGGCCAATCTTGGAAAGGTTTGTTCAAGTCTCTCGTATATGTTTGGTTTACAGTCTGCTTACTCTAGTGGTAGGAGGTTAGGGACCTCGCGGGTCGCGTTAGTGCTGGGTTCGCGAAGATCGATGGCTAATTCCAACTCGTCGAGAGCAAGCTCTCTAACCATTTGGGGCAAATGAAGTCGGTTGGGACACGTAGTTGGCATAGTCGGCAGCGTAAGTTACTTAATCGCAGATTCAATTTCTCACTTTCTGACACAATATCCTATAGCTTGTCGGCCACCTGTGAAAGACCGCTTAGATGCGTTGCAAATGGTTCGGGAGAGTGGGATAGATTGTTTCGCAGTTTACGAAAGAGATTAGACCGACATTTTTCCCCTTTGTTATCACGGGAGTGTACAGAGGAACAGGGGCATGTAGGGAAATAGAGAGATAGGTGTGGTGATCAATGGAAGGATAAGGACGTGCTACTTATGTTTTATTTATACACCTTCTCTGCCGTTAGTTTTGTTTTTAGACAGCGAAGAACAAGAGCGTGGGAGAAGTGCCCAAGTTTCATGTGAATTCTCTTTTACCGCTTACCACTGTGCCATCCATAACCTTCTAGCATTTTCAAATAGAACTATTTTCGTTTGTCCTGCCGTGCTTGCCTTGTCTACTTATCCAAACATCAACCATAACAGGCTATTTATTGTATACAAACTTCCTAGTCCAGCGCAGCCATCAGGATTTCATCCATTCCCATATCCATTCCCATCCCGGCTCTCATTCTCAAGCGCTCACTGTCATTCCTTGTCTTAGCCGTACCTTCCATCGTATCGTACTAGCCACCATTCCTGCAATACTGATCATTTCACATTCTAACGAGTGCAACACAATCCGGACAACAGCGTAATGTTGAAGTCTAGATCTCTGCGGTAAACTACCATCATACGGTATCACATTGCCACAAAAAAAAAACCCTTGGATTTGCTATCCACGACTCATCCATAACCTCAGGATGTAGCCCCGTCCACTTGCTAAGCTAAATCTATAGTGGGCTCATGCAGCGATTTCTACTGATAATCCGCGGCCGGTAGCGGACCCGGGGCTGTTACGGTACCGTACCACTAGGATGGTGACCCAAGTTTGCTCTTTTCTCCAAAGTTAGTGGATTGGCGATCCATCTTCTATGCTACGAACGTGAGTTACGTCTTAAGTAACGCCGTCAGGATGCTCGCTCTCGATGAGGGATTGAGAGCAGGAGGTATGTTATTCAGATATGTCTAAACAAGGACACGAACCCGACAGGAGGACTCAACGGTAGATAGCAGAAGCTTTTATTTCCTTTCAAAATATACTAAAAGCTACTAGGGCAAAAATATTTATCTCATGGAAAGACTTCAGGACAAAACTGCATTCCTAAAGTATAGAGTTCGGGGATGCCCTCAGCGAGGCTTGGCATTAAAAGAAGCGCACGTTTAGTACGAATCAACCGCCAATATTTGAAGCCTCGCTGAGGGTGTTGCCTCGCTGAGTGCTCCCTCGGTCTACAAGGAAATGAAAGACCAGGATACTCCCCACGATTTTTTTTATCACACTACGGTGATCGTCCCTCGAAAGAATCAATCCATTCTCCAATCTCCTTCCATTCCTGAATCTCAAACAATGATCTCTCCTCCGCGTCTCGTGTTCCATCAAACCCCTCCGGAATACCTTTCCGAACAGGCACCCCTAATCTCCCGGACACAGAATCCAACTTCTGACCAAACACCAGTCCTAGATCCGCCTCGTACATTGCAAAAAGGTCTGTGGGAGAATCGCCAACATAAATAACCAGAACCTCGTTGCCCTTCTGCTTCTCCTGCCCGACAATCCAGCGGACATAGTCTCTCTTATCAATCGAATTCCATAACCCGCCTCCATTGAGTCCAGTCCGGTCGAGATACCCTGTGAGTTTTCCATCCGGTCCAGCGAGCATCTCATTCGCGTAAACTCCTACGTCCTCCGGCTTACCAAGACAGTATTCGATCCACTCTCTGCTCCATCCGGCGCTAATAACTGCAGTTCTCCCACGCTCGCGGGAGACTTTATCAAAGACATCCCTCCATCCGCTTCTCATCACACAGCCATCGTTCTTGTACGCCTCCCTAATCAATTCCCCGCGTTGCATGCCACGGAACACACCTCCATCCTCCACCCGGCGAACGCTAGCCTCCTCGACACCCCTAACCAAGCCAGCAAATTCTTCCTCGTCCTGAATACTCTTGCGAGTCTCTGACGGGAACGAAGCAGACACGATTGCATAATTATCAACCCACATCTTCTCATACCACTCCCACGGATGCGTTGGCTGGTCATTCTCGAGGCGGAGGGCATACGCTGCGCGTGCAAGGATGGGGGTAGTATCATTGTGGGTGAGGGTTTCGTCAAAGTCTGTTAGGAGGATTATGCGCGGCATGAATTGTACCTGGTGTGGCTGGTGGAAGCGAAGGAGGAGGACGAGGAGGGTAAAAGTGGTTAGGCAATAGATCTTGAGGGGGAGTTCGCGAGGTGGCATCAGCATGGCGGCGGTAGTAGGCGATGTTTCGGGTTAGGTCCTCTTGTGTGCGTGGTGGTGGTTGTGCTGATATTTATAAGGTTGTTGGTGGGTTGCTGTTGACGCCAAGGTTGAGGATCATTCTGCTCTTTACCAACCAGGGCGAGTAGGTGTATCATCCCCTTCGGATGTCGCCGAGCGGTAAAGTTGCAGTAATGGCATCCGTGAGGAAATGGATAATGGGGGATTTTGGGAGAAGTTTATGGGAATATTTACAGTATCGTACAATTGCAGCAGCACCACCAACACTGGAATCGTGATGAGCAGCTAGCCCTCGTGGTGTTTGGCCGTGCCCATCGTGTTTTTCGAGGTCGACGTCGCCCATACCGAGTAGTGTTTTCGCCAATTCTGGGTGCTCATGCTGAGCAGCACAATGAAGTAGTGCTCAGCTGTCACTATGTGTCTTGTCAGGATAGACCTAACGCCGTTCGAGTAGCGTTTCCACCACTCCCACGTGCCCATTCCAAGGAGCAGGCCAGAGTAGTGTTGGGCTGTCCTTATGTGGCATGTTGAGGTTAGCGTCGCCTCGTTCAAGCAGCCTTTTCACCACTCCTGTGTGCCCTTCCGAGCTGTACAGCAGAGTGGTGTTCGGCCATCGGTATCTGGGTTGTTCGAGTTGACCTCGCCCCGTTCGAGAAGCATTTTCGCCCCTCGTGTCCATACAGGGCAGCACACTGTAGTGGTGTCTGGCTGTGGTTATCTGGCTTGTTGGGGTTGACCTCGACCCGCTCGAGAAGCGTTGTCGCCGCTCCCGCGTAGTGATGGCCACGAGCAGATCAGACTCGAGTTTTGCTCGAGCAGAGCATGCTCGAGCACCCTCGAGCATGGGGGTCCCTCGAGCAGAGCATGATCAAGCAGGACTCTCATAATCGGCTCGAGCTACTCGAGTACAAGTACTGCTCAAGTATAGTCGAGCATACTCGATCATGCTCGAGTATGCTCGATCATGCTCGATTACTCCTACATATATTCAGCTTGGTAAGCAGGTAATATGGTTGAATAAAGTAAATACCATCTACCCCGCGCAGTGAAGAATCTGTTCTCAACAAAACAACCACCAACTCATCTCAGAATCTCGTATCCTTCTATCTTGACTTTCCAATATGTCCTCACTTTTGTCATCCCCGACCCCATGGCAAGTACCAGAAACAGTATCCGACAGCCCTAGTGAAGCCAATAGCGCTAATGACTTGGGATGCGTTACTGATTTTCGCGATACTTTGAGCGGCCGTTGGGGTGTGTTTTATGCAAATAGCCTAATTGAACAAAAGGAACTGTGGTGAATACATACTAATTGTTACTGACCAGACTCGAGCATGATCGATCATACTCGAGCACTCGATCATAGTCGACGATTTGCTCGAGCATTCGAGCATGGGGTCCTCTCGAGTAGATCATAGTCGAGCATACCCCTCATAATCTGCTCGAGCATGCTCGTGGCCATCACTACTCCCGCGCTCTTCCCAGCGGCACACAAGAGTGGTATTTGGCCGTTGTTATCTGGCTTGTCGGGGTTGGCCTTGTCCTGTTCGAGGAGCATTTTGACTACTCCCTGGTGCCCTTTCCAGGCGGCAGAGTGGTGTTTGGCCGTCGTTTTTCCGCCCGTCGGGATTAACCTTGTCCCGTTCGAGAAGCATTTTCGCCACTGCCGGTGCATTCCCAGTGGCACACAAGAGTGGTGTTTGGCTGCTGTTATCTGGCTTGTCGGGATTGACCTTGTCCTGTTCAAGCAGCATTTTCACTACTCCCTCACACCCATTGCAAGCAGCACCCAAGAGCGGCGTTCGACAGTTGTTATGTGGCTTGTCGGGGTTGACCTCGTCCCGCTCGAGCAGCATTTTCACCATTCCCTCTTGCCTATTGTAAGCAGCAGACCAGAGCGGCTTTCGCCATCTTTATGTGGTTTATCGGTTGACCTTGTCTCGTTCGAGTAGCATTTTCACCACTCCCTCATAGTATGATAAAAAATAGTATCCGTTAGAGTAGTGACAGGCCAACATTTGACTCTTATTGTTTTTTGCAATCTGCTTATCCACAAATATTCAAAATAGTAGTTACTTAATACCCTATCTAATTCATCCCTGCACAAACTTTACATAATAGTGGAAGTATCAGTAGGATACATACCCTAATTGTAGATCTTATGAAATTGGTCTTATCCTGTGGGCTGATGGAGATTTTGTCGGATCATCAGATCGCCCTTTTTGAGAATCGTTGTACAGTACAATATTAGATACTGTAGCAATACGGGGACACTCTCTGCGCTATACCTTTGTAATTAAATGACCCCTCGGCCCCCTGGTTTCTTTGGCCACTTATATTATACAGGCCTATCGCCAGCACCGTACCGTATAGCCTCTGCCCTGCGCTTCGCTACCACGCCGGTACATTGCTAAGGCACAGCTCTGCTACAATAACGAATCACTCGCTGACTTGGCGTCAATTGGGAAAAAAATGAATTGTGATGCTTGAAGCACCAGCTTATTCCGATGGGAAAGGGCCGGTGACTACAGAGGACGGCCGGGGACAGTGGGGGGTGGCAGGGGACGGCCGGGGACGGCGCGAGTGATATCTCATGATGCTATAATGATTGGTTTGGAGGTGTATGATTCAACTTGGGTTAGTATTGGAGGTCTCGGCGCTAGGACTATAGTCCCCTACAGTCCGTCCGGTCCTCACCTCCCCGGGCCTAGCCCGTCCTAGCACCCCCAAAAAGACGGACTATGAGGTAGTCCGTCCCGTCCTACCCCGAAGACTGACGGACTGGACGGCTGGGAACACTGCATCTACTGTGACGCTCTATACACAAGTATACATGTAGTGAGTGGATATGCTTGTAATGCTGGGGGACAGTACGGGAGTATGATATATGGGCTTGGGTGGAAGGAAGGAAGCTAGATTTGTATGGTAGAGCGGCACAACACGATAGTCTGTCAATTGCAGCGGAAGAACACAACACGGAGACTTATTTCAGAACTTATTAGAAGGGAGTTTGACGCACTTGTAGCAAGCAGTACGGTAAGCCTAGACTGAGCTTGGAATATGGGCCATGTATGTGATTGAATGAATTAGGGGAGGAATGCTATTATTATAGTCTATCTGCAGTGTTATCTTTGTTATTTTTCTCTCCTACCGCCAAAAACCTGACCCGCCTAGGCGATACCAACATTGACCTGAAAAACCTAGCTATACTCCACAAGATCCACTAGGAAATCGCATCTTTCGGTTGCCCACGGATCCCTCACGACTTTAGTTTCCGTGAGGTTCATCGAGAGAGCATTTTCGCTCTCTCCATAATGGGGGAAGTAGGCACCCATCTCGCTGCCGGGCTCCCCATGGGTGACGTAGTTAGTAATGAATTTCTGGTGGATGATTGCAGTTGTCTCATTCGCAATTTTAGCGTCGGGTCCAGTGTAGAAGGTGTAGGCAACATCCTGACCGTGAAATGCCGGTGGAACATTGAAGACGTATCTGTAGGACTTTTGAAACGATTTTGCCAACCATACCTGGTTGCAGTTAATGAATGTATCGCCCCAGAAGGCACCGACTCGCAGCCATTCAGGAATTCCGGGACCTTGATACGGGTACAGGGCAAGTGTTTGTTGTTTTAGAGATTCTGGAGCCAGCGAGTAGAAACGGTTGAGGAGGCTGTTGAACGTGCTATTGGTTACAGTGTCTGGGGTAGGGTATGGCAATGAGCCCTGGGAAAGGTGTTAGTTCCACTGCAGTGTGGGCTTGGGGAGGCCGACATACCTCGAAGCCGACGCTACTCGAGATCAAGCTTTTGAGCTCATGGTGGTACTTCCCTTGAGCTAGGAGTCTGATAGGAAGATCTGGGACATAAGTCCCGTCAACTGCTGGGCCAAAAGCTCCTATTACGTTTGTTCCAATGATAACGTCGCGGTTTGCTTTCCGGAGTACTTCGGTGGGTGCATCGCGAAGGCATTTCAGGGTGGTGCAGTTTGTACTCTTCCTGAATTCATCGTATTGGGTATTCCGATCAGCGTAACGTGTTCTTTTGGGGTAGAATCCGGCTGATTGGACGATTGCCTATTTTAGTATAGGGATATGGTAATGTTAGCTAAATCTCACCAATTACACATTGGAACATAAGAGGGATAGATATACCTGTTGAAATGGAAGCTTCTTGCCTTCCCCTCCGTTACTTGTAATAGTATGCATGATAACTCCACCTCCCGCACTCACACCCATTACAGTAACTTTGCCCTTGTTACCCCCAAACTTGGAAATGTACTTTTCAACCCATTCCATGGCAGCGAGGCTGTCATGGAGACCGATATTCGCATCAATGTCTGTTACATTCGGCGGAGACAGCCATCCAAAAGCTCCAAGCCTTTAATGGATTATGAATTAGCACTCGTGATATGTAGTTTTAGTGCGGCTGGGGTTTCGCGATGACTGACCTGTAATTGAAGGATACGTAAATCATCGGTTCATCGGCAGATTGGATCAAATGGGCCGGATCTCCCAACAGCTCTTTAGAGCCGAGAACGTAACCACCACCGTAAACCCAGATGAGGACTGGTACATCATCGCCTGGCTTGACGGACGCTGGGACGTAGACATCGAGGTACTAACCGCTCTCCTGTTAACTAAAGGGAAGAGAAAAAGAGACATCCTATCTCTTAGGCAATAAACCTACCAAACAATCTTCAACACCGAAATTATCTCCAAGCGGATTTGTACCTGGGCTCAGGGAGGGTGGAACTGCTTGGTGACAGGCACTCTCCAAAAAGGAGATGTTTCCATTTTGTATTCCAGGCTGAGAAATTGGTGGTTTCGGTTTGCGGAATCTAAGGTCACCGAGGGGTGGTGCCGCATATCTTATGTTGCGGAAATGGTAGAAATCGTAAGTTTGATTATACTTGGTAGCTTGCTGTTTGACGTATCCAAGGTCAATAATCGGTAGAGACGAATCATATAGCGCCGTACAACTCCCACCTCCAATGAGGAGTAGGGAGAGAAGTGTTTCCTTCAGCCCAATTCTCACCATGTTGTCGTGAAATGTGCTTGTGTCAAAGTAAGACTCGAGGTCGGTGTTGGTGATTCTGTCGTTCGGGACCCAAACCGGATCCTTTATAGGGTTTATCTTGGGAAGCGGGCTGATACGTACTCTACGGTGTCTGACCAACATTAGCCCCTATTCAGAGCTTAGGCTTGACCTGGATAATTGCAGGCTTAGCACCGGGGTAACTCTCATAATATTATATAAGGTTCAGGGCAGTTTCTCATGTAATTCCTGATGACCGGCCATTAAAGTTCCTAGCCATTATCGCTTCAAAGTGGGTATACACGTATCTAATATATCTTATATCTGCGGGGCTGTGGAGCTAGATTTGGCCTCTTGCGGCACACGAGCACTGTGAAGTACAGTACAGTATGCAGCGATGAATAGCACCCTGCCTCCAGCATGTAGTATGAGTGAAGGGTATGAACTAGGATCCAGTTGAACTAGATCTTCACTGATTCCTACCGGGGTCGAAGCCGTAAATCTCTTAATCTGTTGCGCGGATTTTATACCTTTTTAGCGCGGTTAATGGCGTAGGTTAACTTCAGATCTTTACCAAAGTTAGTCTTTCCACGGAGCTCTTGCTGTGACCTGACCGGTAGAAAACATCTCCGCGGTCGGGGCGCTAAACTTTTGCTAATCTCGGAATATTCTGGGGAGCCAAAAAGCGACAAATACTCGAGTATAGACGAAAGGATAACACTTATTACCATTTAGGGTTGAGCGATTCTCTTTGCGGCCTCGGGATGCGTCCTCCTCCCGGATGCCTTCCACTCAGTCGCGGATGGTCATTGTGGGAGCCAGAAAGTGTGCCTCTTTGGGAAATTTTGGGAGTCTTTTTTATATCCTTTTGGGCAAATAACCACTTTCTCTAGAGGTTGTAATCAAAGTACAGTACAAGTGCCACGAGAGATGTCAAGGCAAGGATCATTTTGCTGGTTAACCACCCTTGTAGTGTACGATAACACATCCCTGGCACCTGTACCAGGACAAAGCGTTTTTTTTGTCCGACACAGGGTTTACACTGAATTTAAGAAAAGTGGATATTTTTAAACAGACAATCCCCAGCGTTACTTCTATGAAAACACTTTAAATCCTTCCATTGGCTAGAGAATCACTGTGCATGTAAACCTCTAGAGGTTGAAGTGCAAGGGGTCAAAGCTGCGTTAATTATTTATGATTTCGTCAATGGTGTGAAAATGACCTAAAGTTTTGCATGGGGCCCCTTACCAAACAGTATGATATATGGCAACCAATACCCCACACTTAAATGACCTTTTCCCCGCTTTCATAATGTTTTGATGTTCCTCATGTTATCTACTACAAGTTCACTGATGTACTGGCAAATTTTTGCAGATTCTCATAGGCATTGTGCAATGAGAGGGGGTTGTGAAAGTGGACACTTTTGGTGTAAAGAGAGCATCGGACGAAACATTTTGTCTTATGATAATAGCACTCCGCATCGCACCCTGCTGACACATTTCGCTTACACGGCGACGGCGGCCAAATCCGGTTTGCCCCTAACTATCGGTATCGTACTCGTATCCAAACCGAGCTCGTGTTCGGTGTCGTTCATTTTTTCCCTCTGTCTGAGTTCCGATCGGGCAACCAGCATCGCATGGCCTCTTATATCACAATACTGTTAAGATTAAATAAATATAATTCCCTGATACAATCTATCTATGTATAGGTTAAATGTTAAATATTATCACCTTCGCTTTTCATCGGTGAAGCTAAGCTCCGTTCCACTTATTAACCACACCTCTGGTCGGAATAAGCAGCACAGGATGAAATTTGGCCTGAAATTTTAGCTCCAGGGTCTACCAGACAGCTCGACTTTTTAGATAGGGTAGGGTGAGGACAATTGCCGGCAATTTTTTGTAATCCTGGAGGAGCTGAAGCTAGGGATCTAAGGCATATTTCACTGTTGCATTTCATTCCACCAAGGCCCTGAGATATGGGCTAAGTCCTCCTTCTTTCCCCCAACTTCTGCCCTCTTCTCGAGACGCAATAAGGTTTAAAAAAGCCTTACTTTTGTTCTGGAACCTAGAAGTATTTGAATGGGTTTTTCTTCTTTCAATTTCAAAAAGTTTTTGGCAAGCCCATCAGCTTAGAGTCTAACCCTGATTCACAGTTATCTATTCTCGCACTACCGGTACGATTTTCTACAAGGGAGATATATTGTTGGTCGGGTAGCCCAGGGGCTGGTGAGAATAGGTTCGCTTCGCCGGTCCCTAGGATCCGGTGCATGAAATAACCCCCACCTTAAATAACCTCTGGAGTGATGGAGGTGACACGATCTTGTGCAGGTGTGTTGACGGGAGGAGATGTCGAGATGTATGTTCTTCTATTGGAGGTTGCTAGCTAACGGCTACTTAAGTATTGAAGAAACAGAATCGGGTCTGCTTCAGAAATCCGATAATAGGTGAAACAATCCTCCGTTAGTTGTGGACAATCACCGCACGCACAAACTCCGGGTCAGTTGGCTCCCTGTAAACGAAAGCCCGAATCCCCCGGAATGGTATCACCAGTAGCAGAGAAAAGAAAGACAAAAAGGAAAAAAATGGGAACGAATTCAATTCACAAACCGCTTCAATACCATGCTCCGTGTTGTATTGTCCAAGTGTTGATGCCTGTTCCCGTCCCTGTTCTCGAACTATCTAAGTGCCAAGCCCACCATGAAGCAACGCACAAAGAAACAGGAAGCAGTCCACAGGCTTCATCCGCTACTAGTAAACACAATTCAATAGCTAAAGTTATCTAACCCTAGTTCCGTCCCCACAGTATGTACTTGTAGTGGAAACCCTGCTAGTACAGTACATGTATAGCCCTATGTCTCCGCTCATGCCCTTTACATCCATTCATGCCATAGTGTGCCCACTCGTTCACACTTCTGTGTTCTTCCATACTATTGCGCTTCCTGTTACTTGCCCTCCTCGGTACTGCTAATACAACATTCTACTACTGGGATTACTATACCTTCACGGGGTATGTAAGTTATCTTAAAAGCACGAGAGAGGAAGATCTAATCTACTGGTATTTTGCCCCTACCACTCTTCCCCAACCAGATATAGTTGCCAACTCCCGATACTGCTCTCTATACTCCTCTGATGCCAGTGTGTGGGGTTTAGTCATGGTATAGAGCGGGGTGGCTTAAGTTGAGATAGACAAAGTTCTAGTACAGTACACTGCAACCTAAAGCTCGCAAGAGCGAAAATATGGCATATGGTGCCGAACCTCATGGAATGAACCCCTTCACCAAGAAGATAACAAACCCTATGTTATAGGTGTTTCAAGCTATGACACTTATAGCTAAGGAATACGGTATGGTGCCGGCGCCTTAGAACCTACCCTCTTGACAACGAACATCGACCAATATTTCAACCAGCAACAACAGCACCACGGATAGAATTTTTAAAATTGCTTCTGTAAAGCTTTCCTAATTAGTTATTAGAACATATTTATAGAGGGATTTTCTCTTTAGCCTTCTGGTTGGGGCTGCAGAGGCCGTCAAAGTTTGTATGGGAAGGAGGACAGTGAGACTTGTATGAGGAAAGCCAAGAAAATTCCTAATTAGGTGTGGTATACTACCTCATTGGGACTAGCGTCCTCAGTTGGGCGTGAGACTCAGGGTTGGTTCTAAGGCGCCGGCACCATATTAGATGGTACACTAGTATATTCTGTATACATGGGTGGTGGAGCCGGCTCGAATATTAGGGACCCTTTAAGTGAACTTTGGGTTAATCAATAGTTCATGAAGTGCGGAAAATGGCATCAAGTTTTAAGGAGTTACTTGGCACACTTCAATGGGGATTTTTTGAGATGATTAACATGTGAAGCTGTCAATACCACTGACCCTGGTTTTACTAGATTGATCTTCATGGTGCGAAGAAAGCGGTAATTCTTATGGTCTCCTTGCATGCATACATTCCATCGTTCTATCATACTAGCCACCATTCCTGCAATACCGATCATTTCACATTCCAGCGAGTGCAACACAATCCCGACAATAGTGCAATGTTGAAGTGTAGATCTCTGCGATAAGTTACTATCATATATATTACGCTGCCACAAAATAATCCCTTAGATTTTCTATTCACGACACATTCATAACCTTCAGATGTAGCCCCGTCAACTTGCTAAGCTAAATCTATAGTGGGCTCACGCAGCGATTTCTACTGATGATCCGCTACCGCTAGCGAACCCCGAGAGTTTTTACGGTACCGTACCATACTGTAGCAATACCGGGACACTCTCTGCGCTATACATTTGTAATCAAATCACCCCTCGGCCCCCGGATTTCTTGGCCACTTATTATACTAGCCTATCGCCAACAGTACACTGTATAGCCCCCGCCCTGCGCCTGACTATCACGCCAGTACCTTGCTAAGGCCTAGCTCCACCACAATAACGAATCACTCGCTTACTTGGCGCTAGTTGGAAAAATGAATTGTGATGTTTGAAGCATAGGCCTATTCCGGCGGGAAAGGGGGGGCATTTCTGAGGATTTCTGGACTGGATTGTTCTTGTTGGTGTGGTTGTTGAATCGTGTTGGGGAGGGGCCACCGGCTTATCTGCATTTTATACAGGGCTCTGTAGTGTGTACTTGTAGTGAGTGGGTATGCTTGTAAAGCTGTGGGCTTGGGTGGGAGGAAGTTAGCTTTGAGTGCTATAGTCTGGTCTGGCACATTGCGGTAGTCTGTTTGTCAATTGCGGCGGAAGAGCACAACGTCGAGACTTATTCTCGGAACTTATTAGAAGGGAGTTTGACGTAACAAGCAGTATGGTGAGCCGAGACTGAGCTTGGCATGCGAGCTATGTATGCGATTGAATGATTTAAAGAAAGAATGTTATGATAGTCCTCCTGCAATTCTATTCTTGCTGTTTCTCTCCTGCCGCCGAAAACCTTACCCACGTAGGAGATATAAACATTGACCTGAAAAATCTAGCTATACTCCACAAGATCCACTAGGAAATCGCATCTCTCGGTCGCCCACGGATCCCTCACAACTTTAATTTCCGTGACGTTCATTGAGAGAGCGTTCGCGCTCCCTCCATAATTGGCATAATCGGGGAAGCAGGCACCCATCTCACAGCCGGGCTCCCCACGGGTGACGTAGTTAGTAATGAATTTCTGATGGATGATAGCAGTTATCTCATTCGCAATTTTAGCGTCGGGGCCAGTGTAGAAGGTGTAGAAAACATCCTGACCGTGAGATGCCGGTGGAACATTGAAGATGTATCTGTAGGACTTTTGAAACGATTTTGCCAACCATACCTGGTTGCAGTTGAAGACCGTATCGCCGAAGAAGGCACTGGCTCGCAGCCATTCAGGAATGCCGGGACCTTGATACGGGTACAGGGCAAGTGCTTGCTGTTTTAGAGATTCTGGAGCTAGCGAGTAGAAACGGTTTATGAGGCCATCGAACGTGCCATTGGTTATAGTGTCTGGGGTAGGAAATAGGATTGAGGCCTGGGGAAGGTGTTAGTTCCACTGTAGGTGGGCTTGGGGAGGCTGACATACCTCGAAGCCCATGCTACTCGAGATCAAGCTTTTGAGCTCATGGTGGTACTTCCCTTTCGCCAGGAGTCTGATAGGAATATCTGGGACATAATTCCCATCAACTGTTGGGCCAAACGCTCCTGATTCCCCTGCTAAAAGCATCATGATAATGTCGTAGTTTGCTTTCAAGAGCACCTCGGTGGGTGCATCGCGAAGGCATTTCAGGGTGGTGCAGTTTGCGTGTTTCTTGAATTCGTCGTATTGAGCATTCCGATCAGCGTATTGTGTTCTTTTGGGGTAGAATCCGGCTGATTGGACGATTGCCTATTATAGGATAGGGACACGGTAGTGTTAGGTAAATCTCACCAATTACACATTGGAACATAAGAGGGATAGATATACCTGTTGAAATGGAAGCTTCTTGCCTTCCCCTCCGTTACTTGTAATAGTATGCATGATAACTCCACCTCCCGCACTCACACCCATTACAGTAACTTTGCCCTTGTTACCCCCAAACTTGGAAATGTACTTTTCAACCCATTCCATGGCAGCGAGGCTGTCATGGAGACCGATATTCGCATCAATGTCTGTTACATTCGGCGGAGACAGCCATCCAAAGGCTCCAAGCCTAAGGTGAATCATGAATTAGCACTCGTGATATGTAGTTTTAATGCGGCTGGGTTTCGTAATAGCTGACCTGTAATTGAAGGATACATATATCATGGGTTCATCAGAAGATTGGATCAATCGGGCCGGATCTCCCCACATCTCTTTAGAGCCGACAATATAAGCACCACCGTAAATCCAGATGAGTACTGGTACATCATCGCCTGCTCTGACGGACGCTGGGACGTAGACATCTAGGTACTAACGGCCCTCCTGTTAACTAAAAGGAAGAGAAAAAGAGGCACCCTATCTCTTAGGCCATAAACCTACCAGACAATCTTCGACACCAAAATCCTCTCCAAACGGAGCTGGGCCTAGGAAGGGTGGCTAGGCTTGGTGGCAGGTACTCTCCAAAAAGGAGATGTCTCCATTTTGTATTCCAGTCTGGGGAAGTGGTGGTTTCGGTTTGCGGAATCTAAGATCACCAAGGGGTGGTGCAGCATATCTTATGTTGCGGAAATGGTAGAAATTGTAAGTTTGATTATACTCGGTGGCTTGTTGTTTGACGTATCCAAGGTCAATAATCGGCAGAGACGAATTATAAGACGAATTATATAAGGCCGCACAATTCCCACCTCTAATGAGGAGTAGGGAGAGAAGTGTTTCCTTCAACCCGATTCTCACCATGTTGTCGTGAAATATGCTTGTGTCAAAGTAAGACTTGAGGTTGGTGTTGGTGACTCTGTGGTTTCGGGATTCTTTATAGGGTTCATCTTGGATGTAGGCTGATATTCTACGGTGCCTGATCAACATTAGCTCCCATTTAGAGCTCAGTCTTGACTTGGATAACTGTAGGCTTGGCACCGGGGTAAATTTCCTACGATTTAGGGCAGTTTTCATGTGATTCCTGGTAACCGGCAATTAAAGTTCCAGGCCATTATCGCTTCGAAGTGGGTATGTCGCTTCGGCAGGTATGTCGGGAAGAGACATACACAGTGTGTGCAGGAACTAGAATTAACATTTGACGTCACTCGGAGTATTTGAGTCTGTACTGAGTACTGAAGCATACTTCTCCTGCGTAGCTGTGTTCCCGAATTACCTGCCGAAGCGACATACCACCCGTCGCGACTCTATCCTATTATATCTGCAGGGCTGTGGAGCTCGATTTGGCCTCTTGCGGCACTCGAGCACTGTGAGGTACAGTACAGTAGGTAGCGGTTAATAGCACCCTGCCTCCAGCACGCAGTACCGGTACGAGTGAAGAGATATGAGCTAGAATCTAAATCGAACGAGATCTCCACTGATTTCTACCGGGGCTAGAGCTGCGGGTGATACTTATTACTATTTAGAGTTGAACGATTCTGTTTGCGGCCTCGGGATGCATCCTCCTCCCGGATGCCTTCCACTCGGCAGCGGGCGATCACTGTGGGCCCGAAAGTGGCTTTGATGCCTCTTAGGCGAATATTGGGATCCATTTTATTTTTATTTTTGCAGTATTCTCTTGCACAAATAGCCACTCTCTCCAGGGGTTGTAAGCAAAGTACTAGGACAAAGCGTTTCGTCCGACACAGGGTTAAACCGAATTTAACGTTTTTAAACAGACAATCTCTAACGTTACTTGTATGAAAACGCTTCAAATATTTCCATTAGCTAGAGGATTACTCTTCATGTAAACCTCTAGAGGTAGAAGTGCAAGGGATCAAAGCTGTGCTAATTATTTATGATTGCGTCAACTGTGTGAAAGCGACCTAAATTTTTACATTGGGCTCCATACCAAACAGTATGATACATGGCAACCAATACCGGTACAAATGCCCTTTTCTCCACTCTTTCATGATGCTTTAATATTCCTCATGTTATCTACAAGTTCACTGATGCACTGCCAAATTTTTTAGATTCTCATTGTGCTATGAGAGAGGATTCTGAAGGTGGATACTTTTGGTATAAAGGGGGCATCGGACGAAACGCTTTGTCCTATTATAGCACTGCACGTCGCATCTTGCGGACACATTTCGCCTACACGGGGACAGCCGCCAGATCCGGTTTGCCCCTAACTACCGGTACTCGTATCATACTTCGACTAAGCTCCTGATTAAGTGCCTGTCCGAGCTCGCGTTCGGTGTCCTTCATTTTCTTCTCCGTCTGAGTTCCGATTGGGCAACCAGCATCGCATGGCCTCTTATATCACAATACCGGCATCACCTTCTCTTTTCATCAGTGAAGCAATGCTCCGTTCCACTTACCCACCTCTGGTCGGTATAAGCAGCACAGGATGAAATTAGGCCTGAATTTTTAACTCTAGGACCTACTAGACAGCTCGACTTTGCAGGATAGGGTAGGTGAGGACAATTGCCGGAAATTTTCAAGTTTCGACTAAGTTGCCATGTGCCTAAAGGTACCTTAAGTCAAAGCCGTATTTTTTTTGCTCAATCGTCTGTTATAGACATGGATACTAGAAGTACTGTATACCATCAAGGGAATTATAGATGACATTATTAGGAAGTCTAAGTGTCTTGCCTAGGGTGTGGGTATAATATGTATAATATTCCGGGGAAGCCTTTCCTTTTGTCTCGTTAGAAGCTTGATTTGTGCTCGAGTACATTGCTGTAGGTAGCATGTCGGTAGTCGGCCCGACCTTCAGCGTGAGCAGTATCCCAGCAATGACCTGCGCTCAATTCTTCACAATTCTTTTTAAGCGTAGCGAAGGCCCAGACCAGTCCTGGTACTATACTGGCCTCATCCAGGTTCTCTTTCACTTCTCAGTCAGGTCCAGCACAGCGAAACTCAGCACTGTTATTTTCATAGGCACTCACTAAGCTAGAGGAAAAGAAATCCTCTCATCTGCTCTCTCGAGAGCGTCACCGACCGAGCACAAGAACGCATAGAAACTAGTGGTAGAGAGCGTCACAGTCCACTCGAACAGCTAAACCCAAATAAGAAACTTTCAACTGGTTTACTTGGATGAACTGTGGATACTGTGCTGACCACCGCTTGTTTCCTCATACAAAACCCACCAATCAGCATCTGTTCGGGTGGGTCTGCTCGGGTGGGCTGTGATGCCCACTAAGGCATAATGATCCGCCCAGCCATACCTAACCCATGCTCATCCTCAATATTCATCCTGGCAAAAATTTAGAGTATGAACCCCATTCTATCTTAAAAAAAAAAACAAGAGCAATACAACCGAGAAAGCATTCAAGAATACTTGCCGTGCTTGCCGATTCACTTCAATTGGCTGGTAAAAGATAATTGATTGGTGTTTCTGGCTGGAAGGTGGTAACTCTTATTCAAGGTTTCCATTATCGAAGAGCTGCGGAGGAAGCAAACGTGGTGTTTGATTATAAGTGAGTGAAGTTTAAGAGCCAAATAGGTTGTCTGCTTAGCCTCCACCATCTCGAGGCCATCGTCGGCCCGTCTGGGAAATTGAATGAATTGGTCTGCCTGCCCACCCAAGGCAACTTCGGGGATCGGGGGAACCTCGTTCCCACTTTTTTTACGCCCTAGACTGAATTTTGAAAATTGGGCCGTGGACCCAAGTTTTGTATGTGCCATATCAAAAGGCTAGTGAATTGTCTCACTCGCTGATTTCTCGCTAAGTTTTTTCATCATGATTCCCTCTGCAGTTGAGTACAGTCTCATTTCCTGACAATTCACGACGGAATCGTTCGCTGGAAGCCGTTCTGCTGAACCCGGCTCTTGTTATCCTTGGACCATAGTTCCATCAGCCATTGTAGCGGTGGTCAAGGCTAAGGGCCAATCCCTACTCCCGAAATGTCCTCAGTGTTCCCAACCGCCCGGGAGCCGGCGGGGCCCCGCGGGGGGACTGCCAAGAACCCTGCACGGACTATGAGTCGTAGGTCGTCCCGTCCTACCCCGAAGACGGACGGACTGGACGACTGGGAACACTGAATGTCCTCAAGAATACAGCATACTTTCCCAAATCCCTTCCTGCATTCCGCATTCTAACAACTACTGGTAATTCTCCGACATCTGTGAACATAGTCACTTCTTCATATGAGTAAAAGGTTGGATGGAGCATCGAAATTTTGGTGGCACGTAGCAGTAAAGTGTGCGTGTTCACGAATACGAGAGAGTCACCAGTAAGGGCAGAGCTGTGTCGGCTTTGTGTATGAAAGGCTACTATATACGATGCCTGTACAACTTTTGGGGGGTTTTTGCAGGGGCGGTGAGGCTTGGCGGAAGGGTGCTTTGCGTCTGCTTCGTGTGAAAGATTATCTAACTTATAACCTTCGTAGGCTAAAGATAATCTAGGGCGAAGGGTCAAATATCATATCCTTTTTACGAAGATTGCCAAGGGCATACAGACAGTCTAGTTGGGGACCAAGGCTCGACTCTGAGAGCCTCTTTGTAACCTCATTCAATGAGACCGCTCTGGGGCATCATGCTGAGAATATTGCTTCCATGTGGCGGAAGTATTTCCTGCGGGGAATAGTGGTATTCATATCATTGGCACAGTATATAGATACCACTGATGGGTAGAAGCGCCACCTCGAGCACAGTAGCGATACGAAAAAAGCACAGGACATTGACCCTTTTCTACCGTCGGTCTACATCTTCCTATAGCCATCATATCCTGCGAGCCTTTGCTTTCTCCTCAATCCCTCGCCCTGCACAGCTTATCTCCAACACATCATCCTCGAACTAGTCGAGTGATACATCATGATGAATATTTCGGGAGTTAATATTAAAAGTAATCTGGGGTAATACTTCTCTCTTCTAAATTTATCTGGCATGTTAAGGCAAATTCCCCTAACAAATCTTCTAGCTATTCTCAATCCTTGATTTGGGCTGTCGGGTCGGTTTGTTGCGCCGATAATCATGACAGGGTTCTCACCAGTCTTCTCTCGTGTGAGATCTATCAAAGTGGGAAATAAGGGTCGCGCAGCGCTAGACGATAGAGTAAGAGAATTCACGCGGAACTTAGGCACTTTATAGGAAAGATATGAAAATGTAACTTCCACTGCTAGCCTTTCGTTTGTTCGCTCGCTACAACTAAAAACTAAAGTATCGGTAAAGACAGGTGTGTAAGTCAAGCATAAATAATACGTCCTAATCCTTCCATAGATCATACCTATCTCCATATTTCCCCACATGTCTTTATTCTTCCGCACACTCCCGCCATTACCAATGTCAACAACATCCTTCTAACAAGATCATCCATATAGGTCAATATCTGGGCAACAATTCTTCTCTCGATCCCCCGCTGGGCATTGCCCGTATTTGGGGTTATAGCCTCTGTTTAACCGATAAAGAAAAACTTGACTGACAGCCAACTCTGATTCTCCAATGTGCTGTACTGGTTAGTAGGCAGCTTTAAAACTGTGGGATATTGAGTGGGTAGGCTCGTGACGTTGGGGTACTGTTGGGGTATTGGTAAGCCTAGACCGAACCTGGCATAAGGGCCATGTATGCGATTGGATGATTAAAAGAAAGAATGTTATTATTATAGTCTTCCAGCAGTGTTATCCTTGCTATTTCTCTCCTACAGCCAAAAACCCTACCCGCGTAAGCGATACCAACATTGACCTGAAAAATCTAGCTATATTCCGCAAGATCCACTAGTAAATCGCATCTCTCGGTCGCCCACGGATCCCTCACAACTTTAATTTCCGTGACGTTCATTGAGAGAGCATTCGCGCTCCCTCCATAATTTCCATAATCGGGGAAGCAGGCACCCATCTCACAGCCAGGCTCCCCGCGAGTGACGTAGTTAGTAATGAATTTCTGATGGATGATAGCAGTTGTCTCATTCGCAATTTTAGCGTCGGGGCCAGTGTAGAAGGTATAGGCAACATCCTGAGCGTGAAATGCTGGTGGAATATTGAAGACGTATCTGTAGGACTTTTGAAACGATTTTGCCAACCACACTTGGTTACAGTTGAAGACTGTATCACCGAAGAAGGCACCGACTCGCAGCCATTCAGGAATTCCGGGACCTTGATACGGGTACAGGGCAAGTGCTTGTTGCTTTAGAGATTTGGGAGCTAGCGAGTATAAACCATTGAGGAGGCTGTCGAACGTGCCATTGGTTACAGTGTCTGGGGTAGGGAATTGGAATGAGACCTGGGGAAGGTGTTAGTTCCACTGTAGGTGGGCTTGGAGAGGCTAACATACCTCGAAGCCGACGTTACTCGAAATCAGGCTTTTGAGCTCATGGTGGTACTTCCCTTTCGCCAGGAGTCTGATAGGAATATCTGGGACATAATTCCCATCAACTACTGGGCCAAATTTTCCTAGTTCCCCTGTTCCAATCATCATGATAACATCGTGGTTTGCTTTCAAGAGCACCTCGGTGGGTGCATCGCGAAGGCATTTCAGGGTGGTACAGTTTGCGTGTTTCTTGAATTCGTCGTATTGAGCATTCCGATCAGCGTATTGTGTTTTTTTGGGGCCGAATGCCGCTGATTGGACGATAGCCTATTTTGGAACAGGGACATGGCAATGTTAGCTAAATCTCACCGATTACATATTGGAACGTGAGGGATAGATATACCTGTTGAAATGGAAGCTTCTTGCCTTCCCCTCCGTTACTTGTAATAGTATGCATGATAACTGCGCCTCCCGCACTCTCACCCATTACAGTAACCTTGCCCTTGTTACCCCCAAACTTGGAAATGTACTTTTCAACCCATTCCATGGCAGCAAGACTGTCGTGAAGACCGATATTTGCATCAATGTCTGTCACATTCGACGGAGACAACCACCCAAAGGCTCCAAGCCTAAGGTGAATCATGAATTAGCACTCGTGATATGTAGTTGTGGTGCGGCCGAGTTGAGCAATAGCTGACCTGTAATTGACGGATACATATATTATCGGTTCATCGGAAGATTGGATCAATCGGGCCGGATCTCCCCACATCTCTTTAGAGCCGATAATATAGACACCACCGTAAATCCAGATGAGGACTGGTACATCATCGCCTGGTTTGACGGACGCTGGGACGTAGACATCTAGGTACTAACGGCTCTCCTGTTAACTAAAAGGAAGAGAAAAAGAGGCACCCCACCCCTTAGGCAATAAACATACCAGACAATCTTCAACACCGAAATCCTCTCCAAACGGAGCTGGGCCCAGGAAGGGTGGCCAGGTTTGGTGACAGGTACTCTCCAAAAAGGAGATGTCTCCATTTTGTATTCCAGTCTGAGGAAGTGGTGGTTGGGGTTTGCGGAATCTAAGATCACCAAGGGGTGGTGTCGCATATCTTATGTTGCGGAAATGGTAGAAATCGTAAGTTTGATTATACTCGGTGGCTTGTTGTTTGACGTATCCAAGGTCAATAATCGGTAGAGACGAATTATATAATGCCGTACAACTCCCACCTCTAATGAGGAGTAAGGAGAGAAGTGTTTCCTTCAACCCAATTCTCACCATGTTGTCGTGAAATGTGCTTGTGTCAAAGTAAGATTCGAGGTCGGTGTTGGTGATTCTGTCGTTCGGGACCTAAACCGGATCCTTTATAGGGCTTATCTTGGGAAGCAGGCTAATACTCTACTCGTAAGGTGATCAACATTAGCTCCTATTCAAAGCTTAGGCTTAACTTGGACAACTGCAGGCCTAGCACCGGGGTAACTCTCATATGTACGGTTCAGGGCAGTTCGCATGTGATTCCTGGTACATGACCAGCGATTACAGTTCCTGGCCATTATCGCTTTAAAGTGGGTATACACGTATCTAATATATCCTATATCTGCAGGGCTGTGGAGCTCGATTTGGCCTCTTGTGGCACTCGAGTACTGTGATGTACAGTACAGCATGCAGCGGTAGATAGCACCCTACTTCCAGCATGTAGTACCAATCGAGGTCGTTTAGTAATCATACAGAGGCCAAAACACCCCAAATAGTAGGTGTTTGAGCCATTATATTTCCACAAATATCTTGAAACTCAGCTTTGGAATTTCTTTGAAGAAACATAGTATATTTGAAGTATAATATATATTCATTTCAGGTTTTTGTCCGTAGTTTGTACAGAGCAGTGGGCGCATGAACTGTGTCAGGTGTCTCATAATGTATCTTTCCCATACAAAAACCCTGATGTGGGCAGGTACCTTCAGGATGATTCCACCCCTCACTACTCTAGGGGAATTGAAGGAAAAAATCCCATACTTTCTTGTGTGGGTACTATTATAGCAAATTACCTTCAGACTTTTTTTCTATGCTGTTTCCGTCTATGGTGGTTGGGTAATGGCAGCTCGAAAACCTGCAACTTTGGTGTGTTTTGGCCTCTGTATAGTTACTAAACGACCTTGATTGGTACAAGTGTACGATTGAAGGGGTATGAGCCAGAATCTAAATCGAACGAGATCTCCACTGATTCCTACCGGGACTAATGCTGCAAATAATACTATACTTATTACTATTTAGAGTTGAACGATTCTCTTTGCGGCCTCGGGATGCATCCTCCTCCCGGATGCCTTCCACTTAGCCGCGGGTGATCACTGTGGGGGCCCGAAAGTGGCCTTGGATGCCTCTTTGCCGAATTTTGGGTGTTTTTTTATAGTATCCTCTTGAGCAAATAACCGCTCTTTTTAGAGGTTGTAAGTAGAGTACTAGGACAAAGCGTTTCATCCGACACAGGGTTTACACTGGATTTAATAAAAAGTGGACATTTTCAAACAGACAATCCCTAACGTTACTTGAGTGAAAACACTTCAAATCCTTCAATTAGCTAGAGAATCACTGTACATGTAAACCTTTAGAAGTAAAAGTGCAGGGATAAAAGCTGTGTTAATTATTTATGATTGGTTAACCGTGTGAAAGTAACCTAAATTTTTGCACGGGGCTCCGTACCAAAAAGTATGATACATGGCAACCAATACCGGTACAAATGCCCTTTTCTCCACTCTTTCATAATGTTTTAATATTCCTCATCTTATCTACAAGTTCCCTGATGCACTGCCAAATTTTTGCAGATTCTCATAGGCATTGTGCTATGAGAGAGGATGGTGAAGGTGGATACTTTTGGTGTAAAGGGGGCATCGGACGAAACGTTTTGTCCTAATAGCACTGCACATCGCATACTGCTGACACATTCCGCTTATATGAGGACGACCGCCAAATCGGTGGTGCCCCTAACTACCGGTACTCGTATCCAAGCTCCTGATCAAGTGCCTGTCCAAGCTCGTTTTCGGTGTCCGTCATTTTTTTTTCTCCGTCTAAGTTCCGATCGGGCAACTAACATCGCATGGCCTCTTGTATTACAATACTGGTATCACCTTCGATTTTCATCAGTGAAACCAAGCTCTGTTCCACTTATTAACTACCCACCTCTAGTCGGAATAAGGAGGATGAAATTTTGCCTGAATTTTTAACTCCAGGGTCTACCAGACATCTCGACTTTGTAGGATAGGGCAGGGTGAGGACAATTGCTGGCAAATTTCAAGCTTCGACTAAGTTGCCATGTACCCTGTAAGTATATCGACAACACCTTAAGTCAAAGCCGTGATTTTTTTTGCTCAATCGTCTGTTATGGGCATGGATACCAGAAATAGCGTATACCATCAAAGGAATTATAGATAATATTATTAGGAAGCTTTAGTGTCTTGCTTAGGGTGTGGGTATAATATGTATCCCCGGAAGTCTTTCCTTTTACCTCATTAAAAGCTTGATTTGTACTCGAGCACATTGTGATGGTATAATAATCCTAGTAGTAGAACGTTGTATTAGCAGTACCGAGGAGCGCAAGTAACAGGAAGTGCAATAGTATAGAGGAGCACAGAAGGGTAGACGAGTGAGTGTACGATTTTCCTAGTAGACTACGTTCTTCTGAGTTCATCTCGTGCTTCCTTCTGTTTACTTTTATATCTATGGACCTGAACTCTAGTTCTCATTGAATTACAAATTCATGACATGATACTGACTTGATTTCCTTCAGCCCCTGACGTGACTCTCTATGATTACTTGTATAAGCTTCACCGGTATTCGCAATACGGTTCCTAACTCAACGCTTGAGGTAAAACATCCAATTTTATATCAAATTTTCCTTTTCCCGGATGAGTGATTCGCTATCACTCGTGCACAGGCCGGCCAAGACCGCTACTAGAGATATTACCCTTGTACGGAGATAGTGAATTTGGCGAGAAAATACGGTATTGCGATAGTTGAGTGTAGGAATTGTGGTTGCGTCCGTTTTCTGAGGACTTATTCCCACCAAGAGTAAAGCTTTTTTCATAAGCCTCTCAAATATTACTCAGTTTCTGTCAACACTATTGGCTAATTCCGTAAAGTACGCTAATGCAAGATCCTGCGCTAACTTTCACTCAAAATTCTTGTTTTTAACTTTAAATACCCTTGCTGCAACGCCCATTTACACCTCGAGTACGTTTAACCATGTCGCTACGAATACCAACACGCACCGGTACTATACTTACACTCGTCCCAGGAACATGTGAGTAAGACGACGTTTGGATGCCACTAACTTATTTATTCCCTCCACTATCAGGAATCCTCAACTGAAGTCCCATTCCCTCCCTCTCCAGAACCCCCCCCTATTTGCTCTTCCACGAACATACCACTATTCCCGCCCTTTACTCCACCCGCCAACACTACATCCCCCTCTGGATCGGGAGGTGGTCCTAAGCTACCGATTACTTCAATCTCAGGCGTCCACTTTCTGACCAAATACAGCTTCAAGCGATTATATGCCCCAAAGGATTCGTTGCCCAATATTTGCCCTGCTGATGATTTGGGCGGAAGTAGACGTTTGGGTGATATCCAGTGAACCATCAGCCACCACTTTATCTTAGATACACGACCCTTGAGTTGGACGTAGTTACGAGGACCCGCATGGGACCAAAGCTCCGGTCGGCGGTTATGGAGGTCCGCAT
This sequence comes from Tuber microsphaerosporum, assembly GCA_003521225.1. Lineage (NCBI taxonomy): Eukaryota > Fungi > Ascomycota > Pezizomycetes > Pezizales > Tuberaceae > Tuber > Tuber microsphaerosporum. The sequence continues at coordinate 33,891 of QOVD01000446.1, read as the reverse complement.
ACAGAGCTTCGTAGATACCACGTTGGTGTGGTGATTGGCGGTGGCGGGTCAGCCAATGCTTAAGCAGATACCAGGATATAAAGACTACTACCATCTATCTCACCATTAACAGGCCATAATTACCTTGAGAGCTGAACTGGGGGACACATACAAATGGCGTAGCACTAATGAAATACCACTTCATTGAGGGGCTTCCCGCAAACGTATCAACGTTCATACCAAAAAACCCCACCATGAATGTCAATGGCAAGAAAACAAATGTAATCCAAGATAATCTCCACATACTCGTTCCAAGTTGTAAACTCTCTCGTGAATCTCTAAACCCCACCGACTTATACATAAGTTCCGAAAGTTGGTTCGTTTTTTTGACCAGATCTTCCTGAATCAGGTTGCTGAGTCGCTCAAAATCCTCTGGGGACTCTTTCAGCCAGAGCCCTTCATCCGTTAGATCTCCGTCGATTTCTACAAGATACTTTCGCATTCCGTTCACTATGTTTATGTGGTACAACATAAGCTTCTCATACTTATGCCAATGCACTAAATTGGACCATAATTCTGGCGCTCGACTTTCGTCTGTTGGCTGTTCATAAATTTTCTCTTCCTGTAGATAGTCAGCGATAATACATGTTATACTCAGCTAAGGGAGACATACAAGGATACTAATATGCTCCCAGCTAACATCTAAAAGTTGGTCCCAGCAAGTGGCTAATGCTTTGAATATATCTAGGTTCATTAGCACAGCATATTCCTCGGCTCCACAGAACTAACTCTTACCTTGAGTAACGATCTTCATACAGTTCAACGTCATCTGCTCATCGTTCTGCTGGTAGTCATTGGTGAGATAAAACGGCAACCTCCTCCACCGACTCTCCCATTCGCCTCTTGCAGGAATCAACGAATCGTAAATAGAGCGAGTCTCTGAGTTATCGAATATAATGATCGTGCTCCCATTATCATACAGCTCATCCAAAGGCCTAGAGCCATGCTCCAAGCCTTGATACGGTGATATAAAGTCCGGCCCAGGAGTCTGAAGATCTGGCGCAGCATACTGAACATATACTGAGAACCGTTGAGAATAAACATTATACCGCTGGACCGGATTATCTGCAGTGGTCAGCAGAATCTCCACTTCACTGCTGCGAGAAAATGTGTACCATTATCGTCGTAACCCATTAGTCCAGACACATACAATTCCTTATCCTCCATCTCAGCATCACCACATGGGTAGCGTTTCATGTAATCTAGTCCAAAAGAGCATTTCGTCACACCTCTCCAAGGGTCGGCAATCGTCTTCCAACTCTTTCCGACAAGCAACGGCTTTCCGGCTCTCTTACGCGGCTTCTTTTGCAGTAGCCAGTCAGCGAATCCCTGGAGACCTACAATAGTGTCATTTTCTTGTATACGGAATTTGCGAGTCAGGAATTTCGTCGCCCAAGTGCAATTCTGTACATGACTAAGTTCAAAATAATGATAAGCTTATAGTTGAAGGAGGCGAGTCAATGTCAGGGCATACAAAACTCTCAGGGTAGTGTTCGTATCTCTCCTGTCTTTATAAACCGATTTCAAGGTAAAGTACGGGGACAAAACTTTTCGTCCGATGCCCTTTTTACACCAATAATGGACATTTTTAAACAAACAATTCTCAACATTGTTTATATAAAAACACTTGAAATCTTTCCGTCAGTTAGGGAATGACTATCTATTCAAACCTCTACAAGTAGAAGTGTAAGGAATCAAAGCTGTCTCCATTGTTCATGATTGCGTCAACTAGTGTGAAAGTGACTTAGATTTTTGTATGGGGCTCCATACAAAAAAGTACATAGCAACCGATACCTGATACTTAAATGACCTTTTCTCCATCACTTGGTAATATTTAAGGCTTCTGTAAATTTCATCCTATTATCTACAGATTTGCTAATATAAGGACAAATTTTCGCTGATTCTCATAGTCATTGTGCAATGAGAGAGGGTGGTGAAGATGGGCACTTTTGGTGTAAAACGGGCATCGGACGAAAAGTTTTGTCCTAGTACTATAGCTATGTCGTGGATCTCTTGAGCTACAACTTTTCGGCGTCCTCCCGCCGACCCTTGGACTTCTTTCCGGGAATATAAACTCAAGCCGAAATAATAATCAGGGAAGACAAATAGACAAACCACTGTGAACATGATCGATCATCAAAACCCTCGGCCGCAGTTTGGTCTCTGGACTATAATCCTTATGCCACTGAAGTCCTGGACTTTTAAAACTTCCAGCAACTGCTGTTCGTCAGCATCGCTCTCCTATCACGCGAGCGGAAAGAAAATTCGGGAGACCTTCGGTAGGTATGATCAGTCGCGGTTTACCACCACTCGTGCGCGGGTCTTCTGAGAAGCGAAAGAGGCCTGTCAGCTTCCGCCGATCATTATCACAGCAATAGACTGGGCCAGGAGTCACCAACCATCGTCAAAAGACTTTGTCGCAATGGAGGTGTTATCCGTAAGCTGTCTAGAGAACGGTTCCATCTCCACAGAATCTCCCTGAAGAACTCATCCAGAGCCGAAAACCAAACTCTGAGGAAAAAAGGAGGGGGAAGGCTTAAGGGATACTGTGCTTGTAGACAAGCTGGGTTGCGGCAGTGGCCGAACTCGAGAGGGCCAAGCTCATTGGAAGGAATTGGATATGTGGCGCATGGACCTGGTCGGGATGTGATGGTTACGAGAAGATCGGGGCTGAGAGCCTGTGATGCGGCGATTTCTACTAATGATCCACTGCCGGTAGCGGGCCCGGGGTTGTTACGGTACAAGTACTGTACCCTACTATATCAATACGGGGACACTCTCTGCGCTATATGATACCTCTGTAATCAAATCACCCCTCCGCCCCGGATTTCTTGGCCACTTATTATACCGGCTAATCGCCAGCGCCGTACCTTATAACCCCAGCCCTACACCTCACTACTATAGCGGGCCAACTCCACCACAACAAAGAATCACTCGCCGACTTGGCGTCAATTGGAAAATGAATTGTGATGTTTGAAACACTGGCTTACTCCGAAGGGGGAAGGGAGGGCATTTCCGAGGATTTCTGGAATGGATTGTTGTTGGTGGGTTGTTGGATGGTGTTGTGGAGGGGTCACTAGCTTATCTGCATCTACTACGGGGCTCTATATACCTGTAGTGAGTGGGCATGCTCGTGACGCTGGGGTACTGTATGGGAGTATGATATGTGGGCTTGAGTGGAGGAAGTTAGATTTGTATCGTAGAATGCTGTAGTGGTCTGGCCCAATACGGTAGCCTGTTTGCCAATGGAGCGGAAGATCATAACACGGATGCTTATTTTCGGAGGTTATTAGAAGGGAGTTTGATACAACAAGCAGCACGGTAAGCCTAGACCGAACTTGGCATACGGGCCATATATATGATTGAATGGTTTAAGGAAAGAATGTCGTTATTTTAGTCCTGCAATTAAATTTTTATCCTTGTTATTTCTCTCCTATCGCCAAAAACCCTACCTGTGTAGGTGATACCAGCATTAACCTAAAAAACCTAGCTATACTCCACAAGATCCACTAGGAAATCGCATCTCTCGGTCGCCCACGGATCCCTCACAACTTTAATTTCCGTGAGATTCATCGAGAGAGCATTCGCGCTCCCTCCATAATTTCCATAATCGGGGAAGCAGGCACCCATCTCACAGCCAGGCTCCCCACGAGTGACATAGTTAGTAATGAATTTCTGATGGATGATAGCAGTTGTCTCATTCGCAATTGTAGCGTCGGGGCCAGTGTAGAAGGTGTAGGAAACATCCTGACCATGAAATGCCGGTGGAACATTGAAGACGTATCTGTAGGAATTTTGAAACGATTTTGCCAGCCATACCTGGTTGCAGTTGATGGCTGTATCACCGAATAAGTCACTGGCTCGCAGCCATTCAGGAATGCCGGGACCTTGATACGGGTACAGGGCAAGTGCTTGTTGTTTTAGAGATTCAGGAGCTAGCGGGTACAAACCGTTGAGGAGGCTATCGAATGTGCCTTCGGTTACATTGTTTAGAGTAGGGAATAGGATTGAGGCCTAGGGAAGGTGTTAGTTCCACTGTAGGTGGGCTTAGGGAGGCTGACATACCTCGAAGCCGACGTTACTCGAGATCAAGCTTTTGAGCTCATGGTACTTCCCTTTCGCCAGGAGTCTGATAGGAATATCTGGGACATAATTCCCATCAACCGCCGGGCTAAAAGCTCCTATATCCCCTACTGAAAGCATGATAACGTCGTGGTTCGCTTTCAAGAGCACCTCGGTGGGTGCATCGCGAAGGCATTCCAGGGTGGTGCAGTTTGTACTCTTCCTGAATCTATCGTATTGGGCATACCGATTATCGTATTGCGTTCTTTTGGGGTCGAATCCGGCTGATTGGACGATTGCCTATTTTGGAACAGGAACATGGTAATGTTAGCTAAATCTCACCGATTACATATTGGAACGGAAGAGGAATAGATATACCTGTTGAAATGGAAGCTTCTTGCCTTCCCCTCCGTAACTTGTAATAGTATGCATGATAACTCCGCCCCCTGCACTTTCACCCATTACAGTAACCTTGCCCTTGTTACCCCCAAACTTGGAAATGTACTTTTCAACCCATTCCATGGCAGCAAGACTGTCGTGAAGGCCGATATTTGCATCAATGTCTGTCACATTCGACGGAGACAGCCACCCAAAGGCCCCAAGCCTAAGGTGAATCATGAATTAGCACTCGTGATAGATAGTTTGATGTGGCCGGCTGAGCAATAGCTGACCTGTAATTGAAGGATACATATATCATCGGCTCATCGGAAGATTGGATCAATCGGGCCGGATCTCCCCACATCTCTTTAGAGCCGATAATATAACCACCACCGTAAATCCAGATAAGGACTGGTGCATCATCGCCTGGCTTGACGCACGCTGGGACGTAGACATCTAGGTACTAACCGCCCTCCTATTAACTAAAAGGAAAAGAGGAAGAAAAAAAGGCATTGTATCTCAAAGGCAATGAACTTACCAGACAATCTTCAACACCGAAATCCTCTCCAAAGGGAGCTGGGCCCAGCAAGGGTGGCCAGGTTTGGTGACAGGTACTCTCTAAAAAGGAGATGTCTCCATTTTGTATTCCAGTCTGAGGAAGTGGTGGTTTCGGTTTGCGGAATCTAAGATCACCGAGGGGCGGTGCCGCATATCTTATGTTGCGGAAATGGTAGAAATCGTAAGTTTGATTATACTCGGTGGCTTGTTGTTTGACATATCCAAGGTCGATAATCGGTAGAGGCGAATTATATAAGGCCGTACAACTCCCACCTCCAATGCAGAGTAAGGAGAGAAGCGTTTCCTTCAACCCAATTCTCACCATGTTGTCGTGAAATGTGCTTGTGTCAAAGTAAGACTCGAGGTTAGTGATTCCATTGTGAGAGCCCCGAACAGGATCCTTTATAAGGTCTATCTTGGGAAGCAGGCTGATACTCTACGGTATCTGATCAACATTGGCTCGTATTAAAGGCATTCAGCCCCAGGGTTGAAAAAGCGTTTTTCAAGTGCCAAGTTTCTAGTTGATCTGCCAGTTTTGTATGGGGTAACGCCTTTTTCCAAAGTTTTTCGGCTCGAAAAAACTACATAATCGTTTTTCAACCCCGGGGCTGAATGCCTCTCTATTCAGAGCTTAGGCTTGGCTTGGACAACTGTAGGCTTGGCACCGGGGTACCGTAACCCTCAAGGCACGATTCAGGGCAGCTCTCAAGTGAATCCTGGTAGCCGGCCATTGAGGTCCTGGCCATTATCGCTTCAAAGTGCTCGAGTAGGTATACACGTATCCAACATCTGAAGGGCTGTAGAGCTCGATTTGGCCTCTTGCGGCACTCGAGCATTATGCAGTACGGTGCACTATGCAGCGGGGGAATAGCATCCCGCCCCCAGCATGGACCCGCAGTACGGGTCAAGAAGTGAGTTAGAATCGAAATCGAGCGAGATCTCCACAGATTTTTAGCGGAGCTAAGACCGTAAATAATGCTTATTATTTAGGGCTGAAAGATGATCCTCTTTGTGGCGTCGGGATGCATCCAAGTCCCGGGTGTCTTCCACTCAGCCACAGGTGATCACCGTGGGGCCCTAAAGTGCTCCTGGGTGCCTCTTCGGCAAATTTTGGGAGCACTTTTATTTATTTATCTTTATCCTCTTGCGCAAATATCTACTTTCTCCAGAGGTTGTACAAGTAAGTCAAACACAGTATTAGGACAAATAATTTCGTCCTACACGGGGCTTTACACTAAATTTATCGAAAAGGTGGACATTTTCAAACAAGCAATTCCCAACGCGACTTGCATGAAAACACTTCAAATCCTTCCATAGGTTAAAGAACTACTATGGATTTAAACCTCTAGAGGCAGAGGTGCAAAGGATCAAAGTTGTGTTAATTATATATGATTGTGTCAACCAGCGCGAAAGCGACCCAAGTTTTTGTATGAGGCTCCATACAAAAAAGTATGATCCATGGCAACCAACACCTCAAGGGTAAACGACCTTTTCTCTACAGTACTCCTTCATAATATTTTAATATTCCTCATCTTATCTACAAGTTCACTGAAGCGCTGCCAAATTTTTGCAGATTCTCATAGACATTGTGCTATGAGGGAGGGAGGGTGGTGGAGGTGGATAATTTTGGCCAAAAAAGGCATTGGACGAATCATTTTGTTCAAGTGCTGCACGTCGCATCCTGCGGACACGTTCCGTCCACACGACAGCCACTAAATCCGGTTTGACCCTAACTGCCCGTACTCCGGCCAAGCTCCTCATCAAGTGGCTGTCCGAGCTCGTGTTCGGTGTCCTTCATTTTTTCCTCGGTCCGAGTTACGATCGGGCAACCTGTATCGCATCGCGTCTTGTATAACACTACCGGTATCACCTTCGCTTCACATCGGTGAAGCCAGGCTCAACTCCACTTATTAGCCACCCACCTCAGGTCGGAATAAGCAGCACAGGATAAAATGTGCCCTGAAGTTTGCACTTCAGGGTCTATCAGACAGTCTGACTTTGTGTAAGATAGGTGGGGTGATGGTAATTGTCAGCAAATTTCAACCTTCGACTAAGTTGCCATGCGCCCTGTAGGTGTATTGACAGCACGTCAAGTTAAAACCGTATTTTTTGTTTGTTCAATTGTCTTTTATAGGCATGGATACCAGAAGTATACCATCAAGGGAATTGTAGATATTAAGAAACCTTTATGCCTTGCTCAGGGTGTGGGTATAATATGTATCCCGGGAGGTGTTTCCTTTAACCTCAATTAAAGCTTGATCTGTATATTGCTGTAGGTAGCATGCCGGCAGTCTGCCCGACCTTCAGAGTGAGCAGTATCCCAGCAACAGCCTGTGTCTAATTCTTCACAATTCTTTTCGAGCGTAGTGGAAGCCCAGGCTAGCCCCGGTACTATACTAGCCTCATCCGGGTTCTCTTTCACTTCACCACCAGGTAGAGCACAGCGGAACCCATGCACTGTAATTTTCATAGGCACTGACTAAGCTATAGGAAAATAAATCTTCTCATCTGTTTTCGAGACAACGTCGTCGACCGAGCACAGGAACACATAGAAACTAGCGGTAAGGCAGTCTTAGGCAGAAGGATCCGCCCAACCATACCCAACTCATGTTCATCCTACAATGTTCGTCCTGGCAAACACTTGGAGTATGAACCTCATTTTATCTCACAAAAAAAGCAAAAGCAATACAACCGCGGAAGCATTCGAGAATGCTTGCCGTGTTTGTCGATTCACTTCAATTGGCTGGTGAAATTATTATTATTATTATTATTATATATCATTGAGCTTATAGAGCCGTATTTGGCTGGTGAAAGAAAGCAGTCAATTGGTGGTCAGGCCGGAAAATGGTAGATTCGTATTCACGGATTCCACCATCGAAGAGCTGCGGAGGAAGCAAGCGCGGTCTTTGATTATATAAGTGAGCGAGGCTTAGGGAGAAAATAGGCTACCTACTTAGCCTCCACTACCTCGGGGCAATCATCGGCCCGCCGGGGCAATTAGATGACTGGTCTGCCTGTCTACCCGAGGGAACGTTGGGGATTGGGAGAGCCTCGTTCCCACTGTTTTCAGGTCCTAGACTAAATTTTGAAAATTGGGCCGTGGACCCAAGTTCTGTGTGTACCATATCGAAAGGCTAGGGAATTGCCCCACTCGTTGGTTTCTCGCTGAGTTTTCTGATCATGGTTACCTCTGCACTCGAGTACAGTTTCATTTTCCAATAATTGACGGCGGGACCGTTCGCTGGAAGCCGTTCTACTAAACCCGACTCTTGTTATCCTTAGAGCCTGTTCGGATATAACGGTTCCGTTCCGTTCCCCCATACAAAAGGCCCTTGTCCTTCCGTTTCAAAACAGAAAGACCACTCTTTTTACAGTAGAAACGGTCGCCGAACGGAACGGAACCGTTGTATCCAAGCAGGCTCTTAGACTATAGTTCCATCGATAATCGTGGCGGTGATCAGGGTTCAGGGCCAGTCCCTACTCCCGAAATATCCTCAAGAATACGACGCGCTTTCCCAGATTCCTTCCGGCGTTCCGCATTCTAGCGACTACTCGTAATTCTCTGACATCTGTGAACATAGCTGCTTCTTCGCATGGGTAAAATATTGGCTGGAGCTTCGAGATTTCGGTGGTATGCAGTAATAAAGTATGCGTGTTCACGAATACGAGAGAGTCACCAGTAAAGACAGAGCTGCGTCGGTTTTGTGTTTGAGAGGCTACTATGTACGGTACCTGTATAACTTTTGGGGGGTTCTTGCGGGGGTGGCGAGGAGGGGGGCTTGATGGAAGAGTGCCTTGTGTCGGCTTTATGCGAGAGATTATCTACAATCTTCGTGGGCTAAAGATAGTATAGAGTGAAGGGTTAAATATCATATCCTTTCTACGAAGATTGCTAAGAGCATACAGACGGTCTAGTCGGGGAGCAAGGCTCGACTCTAGGGCTTCTTTGTAACCTCATCTTATGATACCGCTCCAGGGCATCATGTCGAGAATACCGCTTCGATGTGACGAAAGTATGTCCAGCGGGGAATAGTGATACTCATATCATTGGCACCGCATATAGACACCACTCATGGGTAGAAGTGCCATGGCCTCGAGCACAGTAGCAATACAAAAAAAGCACAGGACATTGGCCCTTTTGTACTTCCGGTCTACACCTCCCTATATCCCTCATATCCTGTGAGCTTTTGCTCTCTCTTCAATCCCTCACCCCGCACAGTTTATCTAACACATCTGTCGGAGGTCACACAGAAGAAGCCGCAGGTGAAGTGAATAGTAAAAGGGCTGATCAATGAGAGAAAGAGAATGATAGTTGCTGTCTTGCTTGCTCGCCTATAGACGCGCCTGAGAAGGCCCTACTTATAGCAATCTGTAGTATGAATATACATCAATATGACTCTAGTCATTTCCTCGTTCCTTATGTCCCAAGTAGCCTGGTGGCCGGCTGAACATATCCGTACCACTCATCATATTGCGGTAAGACTTCCAACAACATCATCCTCGGACTAGTCGAGTGATATATCATGAATATTTGGGGAGTTCATAATATTAAAAGTAATCTGGGGTAATACTTCTTTCTTTTAACTTCATCTGGCATGTTAAGGCAAATTTCCCTGCTAAATCTGCCAGCTATTCTCAATGCTTGATCTAGGCCGTCGAGTCGGTTCGTTGCACCAATAATTACGACAGGTTTCTCACTAGTCTTCTTTCGTGTGAGATCCGTCAAAGTAGGAAATAAGTGTCACGCAGCGCTAGACAGTAGAGTAAGAGAATTCACGCGGAACTTAAGCACGTTATAGGAAAGATATGAAAATGTAACTTCCACTGCTAGCCTTTCGTTTGTTCGCTCGCTACAACTAAAAACTAAAGTATCGGTAAAGACAGGTGTGTAAGTAAAGCATAAATAATACGCCCTAATCCTTCCATAGATCACACCTATCTCTATATTTCCCCACATGCCCTTATTCCCCCACATACTCCCGCCATTACCAATGCCAACAACATCCTTCTAACACTACCGTATAGTCCCCACCCTATGCCTCACTACCATGCTGCTACCTGCTAAGACACAGCTCCGCCACAATAACGAAGCACTCGCCGACTTGGCGTCAATTGGAAAAATAAATTGCGATGTTTGAAGCACTAGCTTACTCCGAAGGGGGCAGGGAGGGTATTTCTGAGGATTTCCGGACTGGATTGCTGTCGGTGGGTTGTTGGATGGTGTTGTGGAGGGGTCACTAGTTATCTGCATCTACTACGGGCTCTGTATATACCTGTAGTGAGTAGGTATGCTCGTGACGCTGGGGTACTGTAACTTAGGGGCGTATGATGTGTGGGCTTGAGTGGGAGGAAGTTAGATTTGTATCGTAGAGTGCTGTAGTCTTCTGGCCCAATACGGTAGTCTATTTTTCAATTGCAGCGGAAGAGCACAACACGGAGACTTATTCTCGAAACTTATTAGAATGGAGTTTGATGTAACAAGCGGTATAATAAGCCTAAACCGAACTTGGCACATGGGCCATATATGTGATTGAATAATTCAAAGAAAGAATTTCATTATTATTGTCCTCCTACAATTTTATCCTTATTATTTCTCTCCTATCGCTAAAAACCCTACCTGTGTTGGCGATACCAACATTGACCTGAAAAAAATTAACTATACTCCGCAAGATCCACTAGTAAATCGCATCTCTCGGTCGCCCACGGATCCCTCACAACTTTAATTTCCGTGACGTTCATCGAGAGAGCGTTCGCGCCGCTTCCATAACTGGGGAGGCAGGCACCCATCTCGCAGCCGGGGTCCCCACGAGTGACGTAGTTAGTAATGAATTTCTGATGGATGATAGCAGTTGTCTCATTCGCAATTGCAGGGTCGGGGCCGGTGTAGAAGGTATAGGCAACATCCTGACCGTGAAATGCCGGCGGAGCATTGAAGACGTATCTGTAGGACTTTTGAAACGATTTTGCCAACCACACTTGGTTACAGTTGAAGACTGTATCACCGAAGAAGGCACCGACTCGCAGCCATTCAGGAATTCCGGGACCTTGATACGGGTACAGGGCAAGTGCTTGTTGTTTTAGAGCATCTGGAGCTAGCGAGTATAAACCGTTGAGGAGGTCGTCGAACGTGCCATTGGTCACAGTGTCTGGGGTAGGGTATTGTATTGAGGCCTAGAGAAGGTGTTAGTTCCGCTGTAGTGTAGGCTTGGGGAGGCCGACATACCTCGAAGCCCACGTTACTTGAAATCAAGCTTTTGAGCTCACGGTGGTACTTCCCTTGAGTCAGAAGTCTCATAGGAATATCTGGGACATAATCCCCATCAACCGCTGGGCCAAAAGCTCCTATTTCCCCTGTTACAAGCAGCATGATAACGTCGTGGTTCGCTTTCAAGAGCACCTCGGTGGGTGCATCGCGAAGGCATTCCAGGGTGGCGCAGTTTGTACTCTTCCTGAATCTATCGTATTGAGCGTACCGATTATCGTAATGTGTTCTTTTGGGGTCGAATCCGGCTGATTGGACGATTGCCTATTTTGGGACAGGGACATGGTAATGTTAGCTAAATCTGATCGATTACATATTGGAACGGAAGAGGAATAGATATACCTGTTGAAATGGAAGCTTCTTGCCTTCCCCTCCGTTACTTGTAATAGTATGCATGATAACTCCGCCCCCTGCACTTTCACCCATTACAGTAACCTTGCCCTTGTTACCCCCAAACTTGGAAATGTACTTTTCAACCCATTCCATGGCAGCAAGACTGTCGTGAAGGCCGATATTTGCATCATTGTCTGTCACATTCGACGGAGACAGCCACCCAAAGGCCCCAAGCCTAAGGTGAATCATGAATTAGCACTCGTGATAGATAGTTTGATGTGGCCGGCTGAGCAATAGCTGACCTGTAATTGAAGGATACATATATCATCGGCTCATCGGAAGATTTAATCAATCGGGCCGGATCTCCCGACATCTCTTTAGAGCCGATAATATAACCACCACCGTAAATCCAGATGAGGACTGGTACATCATCGCCTGGCTTGACGCACGCTGGGACGTAGACATCTAGGTACTAACCGCTCTCCTGTTAGCTAAAAGGAAAGGGGAAAAAAAAGGCATTGCATCTCTTAGGCAATAAACTTACCAGACAATCTTCGACACCGAAATCCTCTCCAAATGGAGTGGTGCCCAGAAAGGGTGGCCAAGTTTGGTGACAGGTACTCTCTAAAAAGGAGATGTCTCCATTTTGTATTCCAGCCTGAGGAAGTGGTGGTTGGGGTTTGCGGAATCTAAGATCACCGAGGGGTGGTGCCGCATATCTTATGTTGCGGAAATGGTAGAAATCGTAAGTTTGATTATACTCGGTGGCTTGTTGCTTGACGTATCCGAGGTCAATAACCGGTAGAGACGAATTATATAATGCCGTACAACTCCCACCTCCAATGAGGATCAAGGAGAGAAGTGTTTCCTTCAGCCCAATTCGAACCATGCTGTCACGAAATGTGCTTGTGTAAAAGTAAGACTCGAGGTCGGTGTTGATGATTCCATTGTGAAGGTCCCGGGCCGGATCCTTTATAAGGTCTATCTTGGGAAGCAGGCTGATACTCTACGGTGTCTGATCAACATTGGCTCGTATTCAGAGCTTAGCCTTGGCTTGCACAACTGCAGGCCTAGCACCGGGGTAACTCCCATACGTACGGTTCAGGGCTGTTCTCATGTGATTCCCGGTAGCCAGCCATTGAGGTTCCCGGCCATTATCGCTTCAAAGTGGGTATACACGTATCCAACATCTGAAGGGCTGTAGAGCTCGATTTGGCCTCTTGCGGCACTCGAGCACTGTGCAGCACAATACGCAACGGCGGAATAGCATCCCGCCTCCAGCATGCGCCCGTAGTACGAGTGAAGAAATGAGCTGGAATCGAAATCGAACGAGATCTACACTGATTTCTAGTGGAGCCAAGACCGTAAATAATATTATTTAGGGTTGAAAGATGATCCCCCTTGTGGCGTCGGGATGCATCCGAGTCCTGGGTACCTTCCACTTAGCCACGGGTGATCACCGTGGGGGCCCAAAAGTGTGCCTTGGATGCCTCCTTGGCGAATTTCGGGAGCACGTTTTTTTATCTTTTTATTTTTATACCCTTAGGCAAATAACTACTTTCACCAGAGGTTGTAAGTCAAGCACAGTATTAGGGCAAAGCATTTCGTCCGACACGGGGCTTTACACTAAATTTAACGAAACCCCTTCAAATCCTTCCATAAGCCAAAGGACTACTAGGCATTTCAACCTCTAGAGGCAGAGGTGCAGAGGATCAAAGTTGGGTTAATTATTTATGATATTGTCAACGAGCTCAAAAGTAACCCATTTTTGTATGAAGCTCCTTTACAAAAAAGTATGATTCATGGCAACCAACACCTCACACTTAAATGACTTTTTCTCCGCTCCTTCATAATATTTTAATATTCCTCATGTTATCTTCAAGTTCACTCATACACTACCAAATTTTTACAGATTCATAGACATTATGATATGAGAAGGGGTGGTGAAGGTGGATACTTTCGCTGTAAAAAGGGCATTAGACGAACCGTTTTGTTCAAGTGCTACACGTCGCATCCTGCGGACACGTTCCGCCCACACGAGGACGGCCACTAAATACGGTTTGCCCCTAACTACTCGTACTTCGGCCAAACGCCTCATCAAGTACCTGTCCGAGCTCGTGTTCGGTGTCCTTCATTTTTTTCTCTGTCCAAGTTCCGATCGGCAACCTGTACCTCGTATCGCAATATCGGTGTCACCTCCGCTGCCCATCAGTGAAGCCAAGCCCCATCCACCTTATTAAGTTAGCCACCCTCCTCTGCTCCATATGGCTGAAGGGGCCCCTCGGAATAAGCAGCACAGGATGCCCTGAAGTTTTAACTTTAGGGTCTATCAGACAGCTTGATCTTGTAAGTTAGGTAGGGTAAGGGCTTTTGTTAAAATCGTATTTTTTTGTTCAATCATCTCCTATGCACCGATACATCACTGTTCACTTGGTTCTCATACAGGTACCCCAACGTGTGTCTGGGGCAGTGTTATGGCTGGTGAAAATGTACGAGTATGATACCATTCTCAGTGATCTTCAGTTGCCATGTTAGGGTATGAGAATTAAGTGAATAGTAGCGTACTACTGCAAAAGTGTACTATCAAGGGAATTATAGATATTAGGAAGCCTTTATATCTTGTTTAGGGTATGGGTATAATATGTATCCCCGGAAGCCTTTCCTTTAACCTCATTAAAAGTTTGATCTGTACTGTACATTGCTGTAGGCAGCATATCGGTAGTCGGCCCTACCTTTAGCGTGAGTAGTATCCCAGCAATGACTTGTGCTCAATTCTTCACAATTCTTTTTGGGTGCAGTGAAGATCCCGACTAATCCTGGGATTAAACTGACCTCATCCGGGTTCTCCCCCACCCCGCGGCCAGGTCGAGCACACTTTACTTTTTATAGGCGCTGACTAAGCCAGCGGAAAAGAAATCTTATCTGCTCTCGAGACAACGTCACCGACCGAGCACAGCAACACATAGAAACTAGCGTAAGGCATATACGATCCGCCCAACCATACCTAGCCCATGCTCATCCTCAACCTTCATCCTGGCAAAAATTCTGAGTATAGTATGAACCCCATTCTATCTCAAAAAAAAAAAGCAAAAGCAATGCAACTACGAAAGCATTCGAGAATGCTTGCCGTGTTTGCCGATTCACTTCAATTGGCTGGCGGAAGAGGACAGTCAATTGGTGTCAGGCTGGAAAATGGTAGACTCGTATTCACGGGTTTCACTATCAAAGAGCTGCGGAGGAAGCTTTGTTTACAAGTGAGCGAGGGTTAGGGAGAAAATAGGTTACCTGCTCAGCCTCCACTATCTCGAGGCGATCATCGGCCCGTCGGGGCAATTGACTTGGTCTATCTCCCCATCCGAGGGAACGTCGGGGATGAGCAGAGCCTCGTCTCCACCGTTTTGAGATCCTGGACTGAATTTTGAAAATTGGGTTGTGGATCCAAGTTCTGTGTGTGCCATCCCAAAAGGCTGGGAATTGTCTCGCTCCTTGGTCTCGCTGAGTTTTCTGATCATGGTTACCTCTGTACTCAAGGACTCGAGTACTCGTACAGTCTCATTTCCCGACGATTGACGGGACCGTTCGCTAGAGGCCGTTCTGCTAAACCCGATTCTTGTTATCCTTAAACCAGTCCCATCGATAATCGTGGCGGTGGTCAAGGTTCAGGGCCAATCCCTACTCCCGAAATGTCCTCAGGAATACGACGTGCTCCCGGATTCCGGCAACTACTCGTAATTCTCTGACATCTATGGACGTAGCTGCTTCTTCACATGGGTAAAAGATTGGCTAGAGCCTCGAGATTTTGGTGGCAGGGAGCAGTAAAATATGTCTGTTCACGAATACGAGAGAGCCACCAGTAAAGACAGAGCTTTGTCGGCTTTGTATTTAGGCGGCTGCTGTGTACGGTGCCTGTGCAACTTTTGGGACTTTGCAGGGGTGGTGAGACTCGGTGGAAGGATGCCTTGTGTCGGCTTTGTGTTAGAGATTGTCTACAATCTTCGTGGGGGCTAAAGATATTCTAGAGCGAAGGGTCAAATATCATATCCTTTCTACGAAGGTTTCCCAGGACATATGGACGCTCAGTCGGAGAGCAAAGCTTGACTCTAGGGGTCTCTTTATGACCACAAACTATGATACCACTCCAGGGCATCATGTTGGGAATGTCGTTTGGATGTGACGGAAGTATTGTTACATAATATTATCAAAAAATAACTGAACACCCCTGGGTAACTATTGGAATTAGATAAGCAGCCGCTTATTAGGACTGGCTGTTAGAATGGGTAAAAGTTTTTCCCGTTGCTACTTGGCGCGTTCGGTTTTTTTTGATATGTGACTATATGTCCGGCGGGGAATAGTGGTGCTCATATCATTACCACTGTATAGCTGCCTCTAATGAGCATAAGTACCGTAGTCTCGAGCACAAGTAGCAATATAAAAAACATCGGACATTGGCCCTTCCCTACCGCCGGTCTATACCTTCCTATAGCCCCTATATCCTGCGAGTCTTTGCTTTCTCTTCGATCCTTCGCCCCGGAGAGTTTATCTCTAGCACATCGTCGGCTGACTGGTCGAGTGATATATATCATGACAATAGTGAGATTGATCTAGAGCGAGAGCCGACCGTCCACCCGGATGACCTCCTACCCTTTTCACCTTCTCGCACCATACTCGAAGTTTAGATACGCGCTAGTACCAGATAAGGAGATGACGAGGGTCACGTACGCAGCGGCATGTTGGGGTATTGTACCATGATAGAGGGATAAGGAAAGTAAAGTAAACTCAGGTTTTAACTACCGGTATTGCTAGTATGATATATATGCTTAGAAACTATAGACGTTGTCGTTTCCGGGTTGGATCATTTCCCACGATCTCACGAAAACGCCGGGGGCTTCTACCCAACAACGCTAAAAATAAAAATAAAAAAGGGTAAGAGAGCCTGTGATTTGACGGGAAAAAAGATGGATATAAGAAAATATAAGTCTCGAGGATATAGGTGAGGGAAAGCAATACCCGGCAGAAAAACAGAAGAGGAAGGATGATGGGGAGAAACAAAGTACGATACAATGCTAACAGTGGTAAAAGTTTGATGACTGTGAACCAATAAAACAATCATACTAGCTCATTCCCAGTCACCTCCACGCACTGAACACAATTGAAGTCTTTGGAAAATTGTCCCCACTGCTCTTCCGTGAGTGGATACATCTCTGGGGATTAGAGTCTTAAATGGACTAACAAGAAAAAGAATTGGAAAGAGGGGGGGAAGATTGAAGGAAATGCGGATGATATTGTAAAGCCAACTGATAGGATAGGGAGTGAAGGTGGCGCGGTAGGAGTGTTAAAGAGCTAACTAGCCGCTAGCCTGGGGCTGATCAAATAGAAATTCGAGGAATAGGGAGGCGCGGTGAGCTCTAGTGTTGAAAATCAAAACTTGCGGATCCTTTTGGAGGGGCGTTTATCCAGATCGGAGGGCTCAGGTGAGAAGAACACTGTAGAGTTGTCGCCATCTGACTGGGGAATTAGGGTTTTGCGTTCGGAGAGTAATTTCATAATGGAATGGTGCTTCTTCCTCAGAGCTCGCGAAAACGCTGTTTCACCAGCGAGATCTGCCATATCGGAGTTGACATCCACTCGCTCAAGCAGCATCTTCACAATCCCTTCATGTCCATTGCAGGCGGCTTCGGAGAGTGGTGTTTGGCCACATTTATTCGCAGTGTTAGGGTTGGCATCGTCCCGCTCCAGCAGCATCTCCACGACGCCCTCTTTTCCAAACTGGGCAGCTGCGAAGAGTGGTGTTTCGCCTTCTTTATTCGCAGCGTTTGGGCTAACATCTTTCCTCTCCAGTAGCATCTCCACGACGCCCTTGTTCCCAAACCTGGCAGCTACAAAGAGTGGTGTTCTACCATTATTAGCCGCAGTATTGGGATTGATATCATTTCGTTCCAGTAGCATTTTCACGATTCCTTCATGCACCTGATCGGCGGCTATCCAGAGCGGCGTTTGGCCATATTCAGTCGCAGGGTTGGTGCTGACATCCCCTCGCTCCAGTAGCATCTTGACCACTCCTTCATACCCCTCACCGGCGGCCGTGAAGAGTGGCGTTTCGCCATTATCATCCACAGTATTGGGGTTAACATCCACTCGCTCCAGTAGCATCTTCACAATTCCTTCATGTCCCTGCTCGGCGGCTACGAGGAGCGGGGTTCTGCCATTGGCATAATTAGACGTAGTATTGGGATTGATGTTATCCTGCTCTAGCAGCATCTTCACGACTCCTTCATGTCCCTCGTAGGTGGCTACGAAGAGTGGCGCTTCGCCATTATTAGCCGCAGTATTGGGATTGATATCATTTCGTTCCAGCAGCATTTTCACGACTCCTTCATACCCCTTATCGGCGGCTATCCAGAGCGGCGTTTGGCCATATTCATTCGCAGGGTCAGTGTTGACATCCCCTCGCTCCAGTAGCATCTTCACCACTCCTTCATGTCCCTCACCGGCGGCTATGAAGAGTGGCGCTTCGCCATGTTCATTAGCAGCGTTGGGGTTGACATCGTTCCGCTCTAACAGCAACTTAACGACTGCCTCATGCCCACCCTTCGCAGCCCACGAAAGCGGTGTTAAGCCCTCCCTCGTGTAGGAACTAACGTCTGCTCGCTCTAGCGCCATCTTCACCGTGCTGAAGGAATGTATATCCGCTGCTAACGAAAGGACCAAGGTCCCCCTCTCAAAAGAACGATAGGGTAAGCTCACAATAGTGTCATAAGCGGTCAAAACAGTAATTCGTGTTTGCTTTGGGGTCGAGCGTTCACAATAGGAACGTATAGAAACAGGTTCGTCGCGGCTTACAAAGACTCACAAGAAAAGAACGAAAGAAGAATGAAAAAGCAACTGATTCTCGTCGTGTTCGCGTCGTGTCCGCGTCCATCCCTTCTTGTCTAGAAGGATGTCATTGTTTCTCGTGGTCTCTGCCGTTTCGTTTTGAGTGATCTGTGAAGGAAATGTTGACTAAGGGAATTTAAGGGACCCATTTCAGACTTCAAGCACTGCCCGAGCCTAAGCAACGCCCGGTCTTGGCGAAAAGCCATAACGCGAGAAAACACGCAGGACTTGGAGGAAAGGCAGACTCTTATCGCTCCAGTGGCAGCTTATGTAAGAAAACTCGGTGCTTTGATTATTTTTTTTGCGCTCGATGTCTACTTGACCCACCGTAGGAGCCCCAAGATTTTAGTAGCTCGCAACAGTAAGATACGCGTATCCACAAACATGAGGGAATCATCAGTAAAGACGGGACTTGGTCGGTTTTGTGTATAAATCGCTATCATACAAGTACAATATCCATACAGCTTTTGAGGTATTTTGCAGGGGTGATGAGACTTGGTGGAAAATTTGACTCTAGGGGTCTCTTTATATACTAGTTCCCATTCTTTTACTCCCTGCCACCTGCGCATTCCCAATTTCACTGGGCCATTGATCATGCTCACTGAGGCTCTCGTGCCGGTACCAGGGGTTTCATTCATAGTGGCGGCGTGTTCTGGACAACACTTGGAATGGAAAGGTCATCGAGTGAGCTATTGTGATTACCCAGCCAAGCGATACCACCGGAAAAACTCTTGAATTCCGCCATCTCAGGCAGCCTTCTAATCTCCGAATTCTGAGTCAAGATATCCGGAGGGGGATTAGCGTTTTCCTAAAACAGTAAAAGATTGGCCCACTTGACACCTTTGTATCTCGCTTAACCGGTATTCGCAATTCCATTAACCTGTTGGCCTGAACCTATCCCGGGCGAACGCGCTGATCATGGCTGGTAGGTAATCCGATGGCGGATTTCAAGAGTTTTTACGGCACAGCACCTGGCCGTGGTGTAACTATCATGCTTATTTTTCTTAGCGGGAGAAAACACCCTTTCATATCGGTTGGATATCCTCGAGTGAAGTCGGGGGATATATCTCCAGAACTGCAGCTGCCCTATATTATGGGTGAATTTCTTGGGACTGAGGTATGATGGGTGGAACTAGTGGTCCTTGAGGTACCGGTATCCTCTATGATCTTAGATGTTGGTACCAGGAAGGCCAGGGGAATTGAATCCGAATCCGTTAACAGGTATGATTCGTTACAGCGGGGGATATGTATGGGAAAATTGGATTCCTGAGCCATTTGTCCGTAATTGTAGTTTTTTCCACAACAAGAGGTCCATCGTAGTGGGGTGCAACTATATTTGTACAGTATAGTAGGGCGCTATCCTGGAATTCTACCTCTTCGACTGTCCCAGGCCTCATGCTTGGAACTCAGCCGGAAGAAGCGCTGATAGGCCCACAGGTTTGATCTAGCCTTTTGAGAGAGAGATTAGTAAACTGCATCGCAAACACGGTTCCAATGACTCAAAAGGCATAGGAGATAGTTTAGCATGAGGTGAGGTGTAGTAGGGATTAAGGGAAGCCTGAGATTCTAGACCACCTGCTTCGGCAAGTTTGGCAGCCCCGCCACCCGGAATCCCACGCCTGGCGTGTGGAAATCTCATACTTGGGAGGTTTCAATTCTGCAAAAAAAATTCAGAAGGCTCCGTAATTGTTTCCGAAATCCTAATTTTGGGTGTTACGTTTGCTGAACCGGGTTCTATAAGGTAAAGGCTTGCTGCCACTCTTCCTGGGAAAAGTCTGTTTACATTATTGAGGTGAAGGCTCGCGCTAGGATCGCTTACCTTCTTCGAAACACCGGGGGTGCTATTGGGTAATGTTCACAAGAGCGACTATACATAGTGGTTAGGGTGATTTCAGGGCAGGTAATTTTCAATTCTAGCTCCTTACAACAGCAATGGATCAAAGTTTAGGGCTAATGTGTCACTGCTTAAAAGATATCATACTCCAGCTTAAGCTGGGCTGGAAATCCAGGTGAGCTATTCATAGGACACCCCGAGTTCGGTCGGTCAGTCACTCTAACCAACCTTACAACGAGCAAAGATAACTGATAAATCCGCGAAATCCCACTTATTCCAGGCTATACTGTATCGTACTCGAGTACATCTATTCTGTTATTTGCATCATATGGCCTTCGGTTATAACCCTATCGTTCATTATGGAAACATATCGGTTGACTTATTGCTCCAGCACTAGTACCGGTACTAGTACTTGAAGCCATACAAGCAGGGGTTTGGGACACTCCCCGTTTGTCCTTAGGAGAGATACCGTGCTCAACTAGTTCGCTGGAAATGAAGTGCGGTGCTTCCTCCAGAGTCTTACTTCGGGTGGGGCCTGAATAACCACGAGTGCACTAGTTTTGGCTTCACAAATTCCTGGCCAGTTGATTGGGTAGTTGAATGACTAGGCAGCAGGCAATGAACCCCGCTTTTCCTAAACTCGTTGGAACTCTGTCAACAGATTCAAAAGTCTTCAGTGCCCAATTCTCTACAGCATTTCAACAACTAAAAAACGCAAGATGTCTCGAGCTTTCACCGATAACATGAATTCTTTCAATGTGTCGAATAACATTATCTTTACTGCCCCCGATGATGAGTCCAAAGTCCTGACTTGGCTGTCGCCCTTAGAGCCCCGTGTGCGACATCAGGATATTTGCAATCAGCGCGTGGATAGTATAGGGGGCTGGCTACTGGAAACAAAAGAGTTCAGAGACTGGTATAATGGCAGCGAGAAGGACGGATCTGATCATGCGGCCTTGTTCTGCTATGGCGACCAGACTATTTATGCGACCAGGCCATAGAGGAAGATAGGGTAGTGGCTTGTTTTTACTACGACTTCGCTTCCCGGAAGGCCCAGTCTCCGACGAACATGCTTGGCTCTCTACTCAAACAGCTCTTGAGTGGGTTGGGAGAAATTCCAGTGGAAATCACCAGGAAATTCCGGAGCCAGAAGAGGCTGGTTGGTGGCCGAAGACTACAACTTCCTGATATAGTGAAAATGTTCCCCACTGTCTCATCCTTACAACGCACATTCATATGTGTTGACGCGATCGACGAGCGTATTCCAGAGCATCGACTGGAGGTTCTTGATGCATTAGGACAAATTCTCCAGGGGTCTCCAAACACAAGAATTTTCATGACCGGAAGGTCACATATCCGGGGTGTGGTTGAGAGGGGACTGGATTGAAGAGCAACAAGTGTATTGATTAAGCCCAGGGACGACGATATAGTCATATATCTGCGCGCAAGACTAAGGAAGGGCATAACTCCGGAGGTAATGGATAGTAGCCTTGAGGACGATATTTTGAAGAGTATTCCCGAAGAGATCTCTGAATCGTATGTAGTAGCGTGCGATCTAGGAAATCTTTGCAAGTCATATACTGACACGGGCGAATCTAGATTCTTACTGGTTTCGCTCAGGGTAGAAACAATCCTAGGAGAAATGACAATCGAGCGTAGGCGAAATAGGCTGAATGGGATGGGAGACGGGTTAGGGTTGGAAGATGCATACGAGGCAACACTGGAAAGGATAAGAGCTCAAGAAGGGGAGAAAGCAAAACTTGCCATGGCCACCTTGATGTGGATATGTCATTCCGAAAGGCCATTACAAGTAGATGAACTGTGCCATGCGCTTTCTGTAACGATCGGATCTACATATTTCGATAGCAACACTGTCTTGCGGCAGACACGCTGCTCACCTGCTGTCAAGGACTAGTCACTGTGGATAAGGAAGCCTCGACTTTCCGGTTGATCCACCACACACTCGGCGAGTACCTCACGACTCGCCGCAACCTTTTCACCCATGCCCACTCGATAATGGCGGAGGCCTGCTTGACTTATCTAAATTCAGACCAGGCCAAGGCCATTCCAGCCAAGCTGCAACCTGACCTCACAAGTATGCCCTTCCTTAGATACTGTTCGCGATATTGGGGCACCCATGCAAAGAGGGAACTTTTGGACCACGCGGTATTGCTTGCAACGGAGCTGTTGGACCAGTATGATAACCACGTAGCCGCTAACGCACTTTTTGAGCAAATATTGGATCCGAATATTGATTCCCCGGAAGCTGATGCTCCTTCACAATTCAGCGGACTACACTGTGCATCTTTCTTCGGGATTGTTGATGTGATGACTGGTTTGTTAGGAATGGATGGCTATGGTGCCGACCGGGGAGATTCTGCGGGCATAACGCCACTCACATGGGCTGTGAGGAGTGGACATGGGGGGGTGGAGCTATTCCTGAGACAGGAAGCCGTTAACCCCGGTAAGCCAGACAAGAGGGGTAACACACCACTTTTGTGGGCCGCACCGAAAGGACACGAGTCAGTGGTGGAGCAGCTTTTAGGCTGGCGAGAGGTCAACCCTGACCAGCTAGACAATGACGGCCATACACCCCTCGCCGCAGCTGCATTTGTAGGGCACGGGACAGTAGTGAAGCAACTCCTAGCCCGGCAAGACGTTAGCCCCGACAAGCCAAACAATGAGGGCAACACACCACTTTCGTGGGCTGCAATTGAGGGGCACGAGTCGGTGGTGAAGCAACTCTTGGAACGGCAAGAGGCCAACCCTAACAAGCCAGACAATGAGGGCAACACACCACTTTTGTGGGCTGCAACTAAAGGCCACGAGTCAGTAGTGAAGCAGCTTTTAGACCGGGAAAACGTTAATCCCACTGCACCAGACAAAAATGGTCACATACCACTCTGGTATGCGTCTATAAAGGGACATGAAGGAGTGGTGAATTTACTACAAGCGTGGAGACCTTCGATTCCACCCTGGTTTGCGGTCGACGAGCTCCAGACTTCTTTACCTTATTCGAGTCCCTAACCGCAGCCATCTGCGATCCCCGCACCCTACCCCCAGCCCTCCTCCATCCCCCCTTTCTCCTCCTCTCTACATCCCCCCGGGCCCCTAGAGCCTACGACCCACCCTTAACATCTTTTCCTTGACGCATCATATGATACTCTTTCTTTTCCTCCTGCTTTGGCCCTTATCCCTGAGCTTTCAAATTCTCTTGGCTTGCCATTTGTCATGTCTTTTCAATGTAGGTGATATATATAATTACCAGAAACACCCCGAATATTTAATCCTGCGATCGAGCAAAGAATTTCAAGTTTCTGTTGTAAGTGGAATACAGAGGCGGGAAGGCATTTTCCTACGGTATTTTGTTTTCGCTCTTGCAACTTTTGTTGCATTTCAGTAACCCCCGCTTCGACTTCCCATTATAGACCCTCCCTTTCATGCACAGTACGATCACTTTTTTTTTCTCATTAGTTTTGCCCTATAATACAATTTAGATTACTTATTTCTTTGTTTCCTCTTGTCTGCGACAGATTGATATTATACCAACTTATGGCGCAACGCCGCTCTGCTGGGCTGCCAATAATGCGAGTGAGAAATTCGTGGAGATGCTATCAGAACGCGGTGATGTCAATCCTAATATACAGTACCAGACAAGAAAGATAGTCGAATACCACTCCCGTATGCCGAGAGTGGACACCAGCAAGCCGTGCAAACGCTATTGTGAAAGGGTGATAATGAACCTGACACGGAGGAGAAATAGGGCACAAGTATAATACCACTCTCTTGGGCCGCCCTGAATAGATGCGATAGAATATCAATCCCAAAACGGCAAATATATTCAGCAGGACCACTATTTTATGCCCACTATAGCGGGTGCATGAGAACAGTGAACTTGCTCCCGGAGCTAATAACATTCCACTCCATTCAGCCTGATAACCTTTCTAAACTGTCGCTATTAATCAGCGCCCGAGCATACTCACTTCTTCATTGCCTTTACCTTTTGTCTCATTATTTTTTTTTCTTTCTTCCTTCTTTTTATTAGCTGGTTGATCCCCATTACGCAGGAATTCTCGCACTAGCAACTAGCCCGGCGCGGGGAAGCTTCATGAGGGTATTCTTTCATAGACTTTATACGAGCAACCTACGCAGAAGGGAGCGAACGCGCCTAAACAAGGAGTGCTTTTCACATCATTACTGCCCTGAGAGTACCATTTTAGAGAGTTCTATTTTCCTTTTATACCCCATTTTCCGTAGGATAATATTTCCTTTCCTTGCCATTTCCTATTTATTTATTTTTTCTACTATTCTCATATTATCCAAAACAAAAGCGCCTAAGTATGCGATATAATACCGCCAATAAAATAAACTATGATACCGACAAATAATATACAGTACTGCGGAATAATAAAGCAAATAGAGAAGAGAAGAGAAGAGACGAGATATTGTATACTACGTATGGCAAAAATAAAGAAAAGGTTTAATAGTATTATATACTTAGCAGATATAATAGTTCGTCGCCCCTCACAATGCCAAATCAGCATACTCCCAAGAGAACAAAGTTAGCCGTTCACTACCTTACCTTCCTTACCCCCCCCAATGAAGAAAGAAAAAGTACAATACAAAAACACAATCCAAATTCTAGAAAGAAAAGAAAAGAAAAGGGGTGGAAGGGGGGACTTGTCGGAATATTCTAGCTATCATATTATAATACCAACAACCCCACCACCATATACCATACACCATACCCAAATCCAACCTCTCACCTACATACAACCTATTCATGTAC
>QOVD01000444.1:0-12383 GCA_003521225.1 Tuber microsphaerosporum | reverse complement strand
TTTACGCCCCCCGCTCCTCCCCACTCCCCCACGCAAACCCACGCCTCATCAGAGGAAAAGCCTGCGACGTTGTGGCATCGGTGCTACGCGAAGCCCAGTCCCCCCTCCCACTCTCCTTTATGGTGTCCGTTAGCGATAAAGGCGCCATCTCCCTCTCAGTAACGGACCAATACACTCCTGGCTCCTCTTACTCTCCTTTCTTTGATGCCTTCTCCACTAAGCTCAACCAAGCCTTTGCCGTGGGATCTTCCCCTTGGGAAGCGTTTCGGATGGCCGCAAACTTCCTTCAGGTTGCATTGCACAGACTCCCCGTTGAGCTCCTTCCGGACTCCAACACCGCTCTATTCCCCTTCCTGCTGGAATCTATAAATAACGCCCATGGATTTCGCATACTTTCATCTCGGTTCCTCAACCCTGACCCCGAAACAAGAAACGCCAAGAAAGCGACCTCGGTTATCGTTACTATCCATCCGGATCACCTCGACGGTTTCCTTAAGCCCTTCTATCTTCTCGGACAGCTGTGCAGACCAGAGAAAGCCTTCCGAAAGTCCCTTCTCGGAATTTGCTCCAACTGCTCCTCTTTTGGCCACCCGGCCCCGCTTTGCAAAGCAACTCACCCCACCTGCCCCCTCTGCTCCCTCCACCATACAAGGAAAGAACACCGTGTCAGAATCCGTCTTGCCCAAAGGAGGGCAATTACAAAGTGGTTTCCGGCTGCTGCCCCTCCTCCCCCCTCAGATGCCCCAACTGCGAGAGCCCTCACCTAGCCTCCGATCTCCTCTGCCTAAGTCGCCCAGTTGATCTGAGGCGCCTGCCCCCGCCACCGGAGTCGGTGGGCAGCACTGAAGGCGAAGACGGCATGGACATCTCCGCTCCCGACGTGGTTTCCCCCTCACCTAGAGTTCTCCTCCCTTCGTTTGACCCAACCACACCGAGGCCCACCAACATGGGACCTCCCGTTGAGCCCCCTACGCCGGCTCGCCCTACCCCAGGACCCAGTGGCCCCCTCCCCCAGGGGGTCCCGTTGTCCTTCCCCTCCTTATCAAATAAGGGCGTTGCCCACTAATGCGGGAAAATTCCGCAAAGTTATTGTCCCAGTCTAAAGTCTCCTTTGTACAACACAACCTCCTGGGGAGTTGGAAAGTGTTTCTTGCCTTGTTTAATAGTTTTTCATTGTTAAAACCTCCTGTTGACGTTGTCGCCATTGAAGATCCTCCTGTCAAGTTCGGTCGTCTTCCTTATTTGGCTGCTTTTAAAGTTTTTTCCCCTACCCCACCCGAGACCCTGAAGCCAAGAGTTGCCTTTTACGTTTCCCTATCGTTTTTGGAACGAGCCTCGGTCCTCCCAGTTATAACTGGCTCGGATAGTTATTTTTCCCTTGATTTATTCTTTGATTCCCCCCCGAAAGGCTCGGCCAACAGATGGTAAGTCTCTAATTGTTATAATACCTTCACTCGTGCTGGTGGCGCCCCATCGGTTCCCCCCACGACAGTTTTTACAAAACATTCCTTTCCTACTCTGATTCTTGGGGACTGTAACGTCCACCACCCCTCTGCCGACCCCCTCAGACACTTTAATCAATCTGATTTGTCTCGTTCCTCCCCGTATTTTGATTTAGCGGGTTCTTTGGATTTTTTGCTTTTCAATGTTGCAGGAGTTTATACTAGGTTTTCATTTGATGCTCATGCTAGGCCTGGGGTCATTGACCTCGCCTTTGCAAATATTTTTCTTTCCCGGCTTGTTAAGGCGGAGTGGTCTACACCCCTTTCGTCTACTGGTTCGGATCACGTTCCTTGTTTTGTTTCTTTTGATTTTTCTCCCTTCAAGCCCCCACCCCCTAAGCCGGACTGTGTGAGGCTTGACTGGGAAGGGGCCACCGCGGCCCTTGACAGAATCGAGATCTCCACCCCCGTCCCCGCCACCTCTGTCGACCAGCTAGACACCTGGTTCGACACAAATTTTGCCAAGGTCCAGGAATCCCTTCGTTCTAATGTTCCCTTTTCACGCCCCTCACCCTGGGCCAAACCCTGGTAGTCCCCCCTACTCTCTTCACTAAGGAGAACATACCATGCTGCAGCAAAACGCGCCCGCAAGGCCAAGGTACACGATGACCCTCTCCCTCCAGCTGAAGCCCGCACGACCAGGGCGGCCTACTTCAAGGCAATACAACAGGGCAAGAAGAAGCACTGCTAACTATACCTATCTACCACGGACGCCCACTCTGTCTGGCATGCCAGACGGGCTGTTTCCGGCTCCCCCACGGTCAGGTTCCCCTCCTTCCCAGGGGCCGACACGCCTACCCAGATCAATGAGGCCCTCCTCAACCACTTCTTCCCTCCAAGGCCTAGCCCTGGCTACCCCCGTTTCGCCACCCTTGACCCCGAGGCCCCCCCTCTCACCAGGGAGGAGGTAGGCACCGCCCTGGGGGTGTGCTCCCCTACCTCGGCCCCAGGCCCGGACACCATTCCCTACTCAGTTTGGAAAAAGGTACCCTCGAAATACCCAAAGCTCATACCCGCACTACTCTCCCCCCTCCTGTCACATGGTCACCCCCCGAGCTCTCTAAAGGAAGCAGACGGCGTGATCCTGGACAAGCCTGGGAAATCCTCTTACGAATCCCCTGCTTCCTTCAGGGTGATAGTCCTCCTCAAAACCTTTTTCAAGATCCTTGAGCGCATCGTCTGTTCAAGAATTGGCAAGATGGCTCGCGTACTTGGACTCATTCATGGGGATCAGTGTGGTTCCCTTCCAGGAATATCTACCTTTGACGCAGCAGCCACCCTCACCCATGAGGTTCGGGCTCTTCAGGCCAACCGAGATTTCAAAGTCTCTACCCTCTTTTTGGACATCAAAGGCGGTTTCGACAATGTGGACTCCACGGTCCTCTCCTCCAAGTTGCAGTCCCTCGGCACTCCTATTTACCTAGTTAAGTGGGTTTACTCCTTTTTACATAGACGCCGTTGTCGCCTCCTCTTCCAAGGCTCGCCAAGGGTCTCTCTCCCTGTATCGGTAGGCACCCCCCAAGGCTCCCCCCTCTCGCCTCTGCTGTTCGTGATCTACGTCTCCTCAATGCACCTCACCATCCCTCGCGGACTTGTCCTCTCCTACGTGGACGACTTCGCAATCACAGTCTCCTCCCCCTCATACGAAAAGAACACCTCTCTCCTGGCCGGCCACTACCAGACTCTCTCTGCCATCGGCCTAAAGCTAGTCGTCCCTTTCTCGGTTCCTAAAACAGAGCTCATCCCCTGGCGCACTCCCTTACAAAGAGGCCCCCAGTCCGCTTCATCGATCACCTTTGACGGAAGTACCTTTCGCCCCGCCGCTTCCCTCAGGTGGCTTGGCTACTGGTTCACCCCCTCCCTTTCCACCTCGTCTCATTTCAACAAAAGACTGGCCCTGGCCAAAGGTGCCTTCGCCGTTATTCGCTCCCTGGGCTCGCCGGCAAAACGCATTCCCCCTTTCCTATCCCACCGCCTGGCCATGGCGGTGGTTCACCCGGTCCTCCTTTATGGGGCGGACCTCTTTGTCCCAAGCGCGAAGATGACCGAGAAGATGGAGGTGTTTTGGAGGAAGGTTCAAAGGTGGTCCACATCTTGTTTCTCCTCCACCCCTACCGGCATTCTGTCCTTTTAGTCGTGCCTTCCGCCAGTCTCCCTTTTGGCAGCCCACCAACGCCGCCTTGCTGGCCTTCGGGTCTCATGCCTCCCCCCTTCTGCGAACCTAGCGACCGCCAGGCTGCACCCCTCCTTCACAAGCCTGGATGACTGGAGATCGCCCATTTCCGCGAGACAATATCCCACCAAGTTGCACCCGAATTACCTCCCCCTGAACTGGGCTACCCCCCTGTCTCGCTGTAGATGGCATCTACCCCTCGACTCAATCGTACATGAAGCGTATTCGGCCCTCGATCATCCCGCATTCTTCCCACTAGTCAGGTCTGACCTCACGGACCTGCACATACCCCTCCCAGATCCTCTGCTCATGGGAAAGGCCAACAAGCGCCTCAAGCTCCTCCACAGACAGTCCCTCCTCACCTGCTGGAAGGTGGACTACTCCCCTCTCCCCTACTATAAGTTTCCCCCCTCCCTATCACCTCACCCATTCCAAGGCCTCCCCCGTTTTGTGGCCGGCAGGATTCACCAGATGAGGTCCGGTAAGAGCTACCTCGCTGGTCATCCCTCCTGGTATAATAACGACGACCCTACTCTCTGTCCACACTGTGAAAGCGGGGTGGAAGACTTTCAACAGGCCATCCTGTCCTGCCCCTGAAGATCGGAAGCGCGGTCCCATTTCCTCCCAAGGGATGTCTCGCTGGACTATCCGTCCCCCCTCTGGGACTCCGCATCGCTACTCAAGGGCCTTTCCGGCTACATACTTTCCACTGCCATGGGTTTCCGGCCAGACATGCCGCCATACTCGATACCGCCCCCACCCGTGGTTCCATCCGTCACCCCACCAGCGCCCCCCCGCAAAGGACCGAGGCCAAGACTCTTCTCAACCAGCAACCTCCTAGAAGGTATCACAGACACACCTGCCAGGGCGTTAATGATTTGCAACGCCCCGATTGCTTCTTAGTTTCATGAATTTAAGGTTTTGTACTTATGAATTTATGTATGTTTTTGTTTGTTAAGATTGGATTTTAACGCGCGCACGTTGTTTATGTTAATTTTTTCGATTGCGACTGGGTTCTTCGCCTTTGGAGAACTTGTTATTGTTTTTGGGTTTTGATTGTTTTTGTTTTGTTGTGTGTTTGTGGGTTTTGTTTTGGCCATATCTGATGATGCACGCTATTTCTTGTACCTTAAAACAACGAATATATGATATAAAAAAAAAAAGAAAAAAAAAAACCGTCGAGTAGTTAGTTCCTCACGCAACCATCAAAGTACTTTCTTAGACTATCAATTCAAGTTATCTTTACTATCACGATTCCTGGCGAATAAAGAGAAGTGTCTCTTAGGGAGTTCTCGAATATACAATAGGAGCAGGTGTATTCGGCTATCAAAGTAGTGCGCGAGAATCTCGGAGTTGTTACCTGCTGCAAGTATCGCCCGGAGGGAAGGATCGTTACATTTGGTTGCGTCTCATCGCAGCACCTAACAAACAGGCAAGACGTCGGAACAACACGAAGACCCGCTAGCAGAAGCAGTATTCGACACAGAGACTTTAGGAGAAGCACTTCAACAATCAGTCGAAACATGATGGGCCGGAAGCCTAGTATCACCGGAACCAGGATCCCCAGCAGGATCTAAAGGAATAGCATCACCAACCATCACAAGAAGAAACACAATGTCAGCACCAGCGGCACCCAGCGGACCGAGCAACCCCCCAGCAGGCGGCCCTGTGACGGCAATCCAATTGGCAGGATTCATGGAAGAACAACTACGACAAATCATCCAATTGGCACAAGGAGGGGGAGGAACCTCGAGACAAAAGGTCAAGCCACGACCCGAGTTCAAAGGAGAACGGGAGACACTACCGATATTCATAGCACAAGGCAACCTGTACTATGAAGCAACGGGCATCACCATCGACACTGAAAAGGTAACATACGCAAAGTCACTATTAAGAGGAGCA
This sequence comes from Tuber microsphaerosporum, assembly GCA_003521225.1. Classification (NCBI taxonomy): domain Eukaryota; kingdom Fungi; phylum Ascomycota; class Pezizomycetes; order Pezizales; family Tuberaceae; genus Tuber; species Tuber microsphaerosporum. The sequence continues at coordinate 6,806 of QOVD01000444.1, read as the reverse complement.
GTGGCAAAGTGGATCACACCATATGCGGAAGGAAGGAAAACAGCAAGCTGGGAGACCTAGGGTTGATTTACCAAGGCGCTACGAAGACAGTTTGCCGACGTCGACGCACAGAATGCAGCAAGAACCAAGATCGAGGGCATGGTTCAAGTGAAACGAGACATAACCGACTACTGGAACGAATTCCGATTGACAGCAGACAAAGCGGACTACGACGACCAATCAATGCAACGAATATTCCTTAAAGGAATCAACCGGACCCTACAAGACGCATGGGGATAAGACAACTACGAAACTGACGATGTCGAAGACCTCGCAAACTGGGTTATCAGAAAGGAAAATCGTATCAACTTCGTCAACAGCATACAACAGAAAAATACAGCAAACCGAGCTGTCGAGGTACCAAGAAACCAAGATGGCACATTCAGGCCATCCATCATCGACCAAAGAACAGACCCAATGGACCTCGATGCGACACGAAGGCAACCTAACTGGAGGCTACCCAACAACGAGTTCAGGAGCAGACTCAGAGAACTATGCCTCAAATGCGGAAAACCAAATCATCGAGCAAAAGATTGCAACAATGCAAGGGACCGACGGGACTATACTAGTCAACAAAGGAATGGACAATCTTAACGACTAGCACCTTGGGCAGTCAAACCAAGGATCAGAGAAATGGAAGTGGAACGAGAACCCGAACCGTCAGGAAACGAAGAAAGTCCCCAGTAAGAGATGGTCTGAGGGACAGACCCGAACGGAAACCCATCATTTTCGCAAATTACTACGCGGCACTCAACTACACGGATACACTTGAAAACGAAAACGATCACATTATGGTGAAGGTCAGACTTCACAGGAGAAAGGAAACAGTCACGATCAACGCAATGATCGACTCGGGAGCAACAGAAGATTTTATCGACCAGGGGATATGCGAGAGGCACGGAATCCCGACAACACGAGCTCAGAAACCGGGAGAAATTTACCTAGCGGATGGGAAGCCAAGCAGCATGGGGCCAGTCACCCATGTTGTGAAAGTACCTATGGACATCAATAGCCATAGGGAATTAGCAACTCTCCAAGTGGCAAATTTGCAAAACCATGAAGTCATATTGGGAATGCCATGGTTACGAACGCATAATCCGACTATCCATTGGAACGATAAGAAGATTACTTTCAACAGCGAGTAATGCACCACATGGTGTTTGAACTTTCCACCTGTTGCGTATGCTGTACCGGAAGCGGAAGCCCTGGAAGAAAACTTGATTACCAAGTTATCTGAAGTCCAGGCCAGCATTGACAAGCGTGTCAAGTTCAAACGATTGACCAACGAAGCGAGAATGCCTACGAAGGGATCGATTAAGGCAGCAGGAAGCGACTTGTACGCCATTGAGAACGTCAACATACCAGCCCAGGGGCAGGTAACGATCGGAACTGGAATAGCCATCGGGCTACCTCACATCACATATGGACGAATAGCTCCACGCAGTGGTCTCGCAGTCAAACACAGACTCAGCACCAATGCGGTAGTTATAGACGCCGATTATACGGGAGAAGTGAAGGTAATAATGGTCAACCAAGGAACTACCGAGTACACGGTACGAAAAGGAGATCGAATTGCACAATTGATCATTGAAAGGATCAACACTGGAGAGCTATACGAAGTAGCCTCACTGGACGAAACCAAGAGAAGCGACCACGGATGCGGCAGTACGGAAACCAAGGAAGACACTAGCAAGAAAGCTAGCATGTCAAAACCAAGGATCGAGATAAGCAAAATCTTGGCTAAGGCATTCGGCCACTTCTACCGGAAAGGAGAAACCACCGGGATCATCAAAAGAAGCTGAATCGAGAACGAAATGAGACTGGAAGCAGTCAATATCAGCACGGAATTGGCAATTCGGAACAAAGCAACCAACGAACAAAAAGAACTAGAAGAAAAAGTTCCGAAGGAATACCATTACCTGATGGACGTCTTCGAAAAAGAAAGAAAAATCGGACTACCGCCACACCGACCAGGAGTTGACCTGGAAATCAATCTAAAAGACAGAGAAAAAGTCCTGACAAAGAAGATATATCCACTATGCGCGGACGAACTGGACGAACTACGACGATATATCAACCAGAACCTAGGAAGAGAATGGATACGAGAAGTATCGACAGACCTAGCGTCGCCGATACTATTCGTCAAGATAAAGGACGGAAAGCTTCGATTATGCGTGGATTACCGGGGGCTTAACGAAGTCACCAAAAAAGACCGGTATCCACTGCCACTCATCAGCGAGGCATTGGATCGGCTCACCAACGCCAAATACTTCACGAAACTCGATATCAAGGACGCCTACCACAACGTTAGAATCAAGGAAGGCGATGGATGGAAAACCACTTTCTCAAGCAAATTGGGAACATACGAATACCTGGTAATGCCCTTTGGGCCAACCAATGCACCTGCGGCATTCCAAAGATGGATCAACAATACGGTTCGAAGGTATATCGATATCTGCTGCATAGTATATTTGGACGATGTCCTAATATACTCGGACACTCTGGAACAACACCGAAAAGATGTCGCCAACATCTTGGCAGACATATACGAATCAGGAATGAAGGTCAAACCTTCTAAATGCGAATTCCACAAGAAAGAGGTGAAATACCTTGGATTTATCATCAACGAAGACGGCATCAAGACGGATCCAATCAAAACAAAAGCAATATGGGAATGGACGGCACCAACAAAGGTTAAGGAAGTGCAATCATTCCTCGGCTTTTACAACTTCTATCGACGCTTCATAGAAGGATTCAGCAGGACAAGCAAACCCCTATATCGGCTTATTGAGAAGGCCGTGAAATGGGAATGGGGAGATGTCGAACAAGCAGCATTCGAAGAACTACAAAGGAATCTCACTACGTCACCGGTCCTAGTCCATTACGACCCCGACAGACCAACAATGATCGAGACTGATGCATCGAAATATGTCTGTTTGGGAATACTATTACAACAGGGACCAGACGGAAGATGGAGACCAGTCGCGTTTCGATCCAAAACAATGAAGGACGCCGAAATCAATTACGACGTCCACGACAAAGAACTATTAGCAGTCATACAAGCCCTGGAAGAATGGAGAAATTATGTCAAAGGATGTCGACACCATGTACGAGTCATGACGGACCACCAAAACCTGGTTACCTTCATGATATCCAAAAACCTCAGCGACCGGCAAAAACGATGGGAACTACGAATACGTCAGTTCGACTTCAAGATATACTACCAACCAGGGAAAGAAAACGGAAAAGCCGATGCACTCACCCGAAGAGCTGGAGACCTACCACCGGCAGGAGATCCAAGGCTCATCAACATCCCTCAAATTCTACTTCCAAAGGAACAGTATTGGGAGGAAATCAACGAACTGGAACTAGTGGAATTCCAGGACATGGACAAAGGAAAAATCCAGGAAGCAAGCAAAAAAGACGAATACATACGACAAATCAAGTAAGGATTGGACAAAGGAGAAAAAGAAATGAAAGGGGTAGCACTCGGGCTATGCCAATGGAAGGATGAATACCTATGGTACCAAGGAAAGATATGGATACCAGACTATGAAGGGCTGAAGACCACCCTTATCTACAAATACCACGATGTCCCACAGGCACGACACGGAGGAACAGCGAAAACTACTGTACTCATATGCCGCAAATACTATTGGCCAAATATGAGGGAAACAATCAAACGATACGTCAAAAATTGCGACACATGACAACGAACGAAAGTGGTATGACATGCACCCTCCGGACTATTACAACCAAACGAGGCACCCGATCGACCATGGAAGTCGATAGCAATGGACATCATTACGGACCTACCGGTATCAAACGATTATTACACCATTTTGGTCGTCATCGACCGCCTGACCAAAATGAGTCCTTTTATACCATGCCGAACAGACCTAGATGCGCGGCAGTTTGCAAATCTATTTCTACGAGAAATAGTTCGACTACACGGAATCCCACGAGCTATCATCACGGATTGAGGTACACTATTCACATCGGACTTGTGGAAGGACACCACGATGAAAATAGGAATTGAAAGACAACTCAGCACTGCATTTCATCCGCAGACGGATGGACAAACTGAACGAACCAATGCCATATTGGAACAATACCTCCGAGCGTACATCAACTACCAACAAGACGATTGGTATGAGGCATTATCGCTGGCAGAATTTGCATACAACAACGGATACCAGGAAATGATCAAAACGACACTATTCTATGCAAATTACGGAATCAACCCCGAATACAAAACAATCGGTCATTTGATACAAACAAAAAAGATATCAAAGGGAGATATGAGGGAATTACTCGACACACTACGAAGCGAGATGGCGGCGGCAGAATTACGGCAAAAAGACTATTACGATCAACACCGAAAACCCGATCCGAATCTCAAATCAGGAGACAAAGTCTGGTTATTGCCACGCAACATTAAGACAACGAGACTAGCGAAAAAACTGGATTACAAGTAAATCGGGCCATTCAAGATAGTGGCAAGGCTTGGCAGCAGCGCGTATAAGCTGGCTCTGCAACCCTCGATGAAGATACACGACACATTCCACATCTCACTCCTCGAACCCTACAAAAACAACAAATTCCCCTCTCAAATACAAACTCCTCCTCCGCCTATTGAGATAGATGGAGAAAACGAATACGAACTCGAAGAAATCATCGACTCTCGAGTACATCGAAACCACTTGCAATATCGAGCTAAGTGGACGGAATATTCAACAGAACAGGACAAAACCTGGTACCACACAGAAAACTTCGAAAATGCCGAGCTCGCAGTTCAACGATTTCAATCCCGCTACCCAGACAAACCAAGAATGGGTGGAAGTGGAGTTCCCGCAACCAACCGGCGCACCGCTCAAGGCCGAAGAAGGATGGGGCGATTATGGTAATCGCAGCTTCGGCCCATTTCCGCCTAGTAGTCCACTATACTCAGGGCCACCAGAAGCGGAGCTGGATGGAAACCAGCTCGAGGCAAAGCGGAACATGGAGCAAAACAAGCATAGCAACCTATCATGGACGGGCTGTTATGACAACCAATGTCAAGTCCATATCAGCGAAAAACAAGGAGGGAATTGCTTCCCTCGAAAACTAAGAAGCCATAGTACAGGTTAAACGGTACCCTACGAAACGCCGTACGAATCAGCAACAACTCCTCCTACTCCTCCTCCTCTTACCAGACCTAAGCGAAGGTCGCATTCGGAGATATACACTTGGGAAAAGTGTTTCAAAGACAGTTGTCATTTCCACAAGAACGACAAAATCCAAGCGGGATACTCTCCCAGACCAGGAGGGGCTCAAGCACCGTTGAGCAGAGCACACGAAATAACGAGGAGAGGAAGACAAGCCGTGAGGATACGGCTTGATAGGGAGAAGAGCATGAACGAAGAGGAGGAGAGAAGAAAAAGGGAAGTAACGGTTCCGGACGTCGACAGCCTACACAAACAGATCGACGGCCTACTAAGGCGAAATGAACACCTCGAGAACATGATACGACTACAAGACGAGACAATCAGCAATCAGCAGAAAACGATTGCGGATCAGTGAGGTCGCTCGAGGTCGCTAACACCATGCTAGGAATGGTGAGAACGTCATGGAGGAACGAAGAGAGTATCAACAGACGACTAATGAGGCAAGTTAAACGCCTCGGAAATCAGATGTTGGATATTGGAAAATAAGCATCGAGGGATCGATGCTAGGGGAGAAGGGAGCTAATGTCACAAACCTGACTAAGGCGAGGAAAATGGTTTCACATGACTCATGATTATGAGTCATAGGTTTGTGATTTGTTTCACATGACTCGCACTTGCGAGGTCATCATTATAATGTTATTGGTTGATATTTCTCACATGACTACGATCGTGGTCATATGATTTATGCTTTTCGCACATGACTCACATTACGAGTCATGGGTTTCACTCATGTGACGCAAATTGCGCACATGACTTGTTATTTGAATTATGATTGGTTTAGGTATGTTGCGCAGTTGACTTGTTAGAAGTCAGCTGATGGATTTCACACATGACTCGCTACGAGTTATGAGGTCGTGTGACTCAAGAGTATGAGTCACCAAGGTTAGGGTTGTGGGAGGAACGCCTATAAAAAGGGGCCGTGACCGACGAGTAGTTAACCAAGCTCCCTTCCCGCAATTTTCCCCCCCCTACCTTTACGAACGACTTTCAACACCATTGGCTTCTGGTACACCCTACTTTTCCCACACAAGTCTCGCCTGAGCTCAGGCTTCAACCAGGTCCCATGGCCTCCCACACCTCCTCCGCCCACTCGTCCCAGCGCTCCTCGAGGGCTCCCACCCCACTCCCCTCCCACAGCCTTCACAATATCGCAGTGTTCCTTAAACAGACAAAGGACCTTATCGGACAGGCTGCGGACCCTATCCCTTCCCTCACGGAAGCTGAACTCACCTCTCTCACCCCAGGCGAAGCAGTTCTCATCTCCCTCCTCTCCTCGGCCACCCAAGGTCTCGTCTCGCTCACCGGGCGCTTCAACGCACTGGAGAAAAATATCGCCCCCCTTCTCAGTGTCCCGGACACAATGGAGGAGCTCTCTGATTCCCTTTCCCTCGTCGACGGCAGGCTTAGCGAGATGCAGAAAGCCACCGACGCCACCACTTCGGCCCTAACCTCTCTGGGAAAAGACACCCAAGGCTCGCTCAGAGACATCGCTTCGAGAGTCTCCACCCAGCCGGCCCCTCGCTCCGCCCCTTCAGTACCACCAGCGGCTCCCCCCAAGCC
>QOVD01000442.1:0-31201 GCA_003521225.1 Tuber microsphaerosporum | reverse complement strand
TTGGGGTGAGTTTGGGTTTTTTTGTGTTACCATTGATGATTTCTTACCCTGAGTTTGGCTATAGATTTTTTTTTTTTCAATTTTTGAAAACATCTACCACTTTGTCTTGAAAGAAAGAAAAAATTTCTCTTTTGTTCATTCTCCAGGAAAGATTAAAAGTATTGATCTAAAAAACTTCTTTTTTTACCTCAACCTTTATAGAAAAACTCAAAGATTCCTTATAGCCAAGAAATTCTAACTTTTTTACTATTAAGGAAAATACAATCCTCATGAATTTTGATATGAGAGAAAGGTTGCAATGCTTTCTATTAAGATATATTGATCATGTTCTTCCTTTAATTCTTTTTTCAACTGCAAGTGTATAGTATGATTTCTCTGTAGCATGATCAGTTATACCACTAAACAAATTATTTTTCCATACTAAATTTTTTTTTTCACCATAAAAAGTATGAGAACTACACATAGTTCATGTGCCACACTGTGGTATCAGTGGCACAACTTTCAATCCACAACAACTTTTGCACCTCTTAATTAATAAAACTTGGGTTTGGTTTTTATAAAAGTTAATCTTTCAGTAATCTTAAATATATAAATTTTTATTTCAAAACTTATGGTTGAATTTGCATGATTTGTTTGTGTTGGGGTGAGTTTGGGTTTTCTTGTGTTACCAATGATGATTTCATACCCTGAGTTTGGCTATAGATTGGACAGCGATAACTAAGGAGGTTTTCCTATTGCAACAATATATTCGGAAGGCAATAGATGACATTAAACTTCTTGGAATAAAGATTGACAAGCTGGACAAGAAGGTTGATCTACTATTAAATGAGAAGAATATATCAAATGACGAATATATCAGAGTATCTTCGGTATGTTTGCCACTCATGAAAATTTGATCCTGTTTGGATTGCCAAATACAAAGACTCTTCTGCAAACCTAAACCATTCTCTTTTTAATATTAAGAGAGAGATTGAATGCTTACTGGAAGCAAAATTTGTCTTTGTACTACAGGGAGAATCAGGTATCAATAGTCCAAAAACCAAAACGGACAATATACCCATGAAGCCTGGCCTGATATCTGCAATTCAGACAGATGATTGGGAATCTTCTATTTCCCCAATTGAGTATCAGCCACATAGATTTTCATCAGTTCCTAACTCTCTTTCACTTCAACAATCAACTATACCTTCCTATAGTGGGATATTGAAGTCAGTCAATATAGGTATATTTTCTGGTAACTAACTCGTACTCTACATATTGAATAAGCTAATTTTTAGAATAGATATATCTGGTACAACAAATATAACAAGGATCCTTTCACATAAGCAAAGGCGTAAAAGCAGTACAACAGCGATTTATATTACCGGAATGCCATATATGACAATCAAGAATATAAAGAATATTCTTAGATCCTCCCCGATAAATCTACAACTGCGTGATATACGTAATTTGTCCTGGATTGATAAACGAGTACTCGAACTTCTCGTTGACATCAATCATGCAGATCGGATGCGGAAGCGAATTGGGAAGTTTTCTCAGTATGAAATTAAGTCGAACTTTGATCCTCTCGCAGTAGATTCCTTCTCCTGGGAAGGTGATATTCTTCTAGAGTCACTAGAAGTAATCCTCAAGAGGAACTTTGTCATGTGACTATCAGCTTCCATAGTCCTACAAAACAGGATATAACACGGCAATATATCATGGATTGGGCCGAACATCGTGGAATTGGAAAACAACTAGAACAACAGGTTCAAAGAGAGGGAATTGTTCTCACACGACCAAGTAGCGACAAATCTGAGATGCCAGATTCAGGATCTATGGAGGCAATCACTGCTAGTGGACCTTCAAGTTCAAAACAGAAACCTATTAGCTCAGGTGCTGGCAAATATTGCAAGCGTAAGCTAAGTCTATCCTCATTCGATAGTCTCGAGAGATATTGTCTTCATTTGCCACTTGGTATATTCTTGAACTTGGACAACTAACATAATTGTATAAAGTTCAAGTTTTGCTAGTTCCAATCCCAAGAGGAGGTTGATACTAAAGGCCACACGTGGAACCAAAGTTTCAGACTAATGTATCAGATTGGCTATATTAATGCAAACTCCCTCCCAAATGGGAAGTTTGCTCAGGCTATCAGTCTTCTCGAGACCAAGTTTGACTTTTTGTTTATGGCAGAGCACTGGTATCAGAATCACGAATCACGACTCTCACATCCACTTGTTTATTGTTCAACCTAACTACCAATTCAATCAAATCAATCTCTGCCATGTGGCTGCCGACATGGTGGTATCTACCTTCTTGTTAAACCACACATTCGAAACCTTATTCAGTCAACCAGATCTTCTTCTTACTCAATTCAAGTATCACTTCCTGGCTTCTCTATTGCCATTGTTTATTACCCACCATATTCCCTTTCGGAACAAGGTTTACAAGAGAATCTTCAAGAGCTTGGGCCAGTGGACCTTCTTCTTAGCGACATTAATACCTCGTTTTAGCCTAATTCTGGTCCTGGTAGTACACAATCCAATTTCAGTACCTCGACTAGGGCTAATCTCTTTCAAACTTGGGCTGTCAACTCCACTATGATTCATCTTGTCGATCCCTTGCAATATACGATTTCACACAAGATTCCAGATCATGCCTTTTGTTCTATTCACCTCAAATCTAAACTAGCCCTAGCTCTTGTTCCTACTCAATCACTTCACTTTCCCACTGATGATCCATATCTTTTACAAGTCCAATACAACAATTCCGGTTCCAACTCCACCCCATTCTCCAACTTCGAACACACTCCATCACCAACCACACAACCAACCCGCTTCCATGTTCAACGTCTCAAAACGGCTAAAGTAGCCAAGCAATTTCGAAATTGTTGGGCAATGATGGAGGAACTATTTGGTTCCTTCAAGGGAGCTGAAGAGTTTGATATTGATATGCTGGATTCAATTTTATGTTCTGCAGTACAAGTGGTGGCAGACAGTGTTCTTGGAATATACCAGCCAGCAAAAACCCGAATGAAACCAGATATTACAGCCCAAAGACTCGCAACAGAGATGAATATGCCAGCCAGTATTCAACTTCTCAAACGAGCTCAGAGGGCCTCCACTGTAGGAGTCAATCTCGTCAGCTTATCACCTGCTTTGACTCCCATGGACAAGTGTTGCAAACACTATGCTACTATATTTCATTCACGTTCTCCATTACCCTCCACCAACAATCAAGGCCAAAATTCGCCCCCAATTCAGACTGCACCTACTCCCAATATGCCTTCTCCCTCTATCCCTTCCCCTGGGCCAGCTTCTCTCATACCTGATGAGACAACCATTCTCACTTCGGGACTACTCAATTGCATATCGGTGGATCATATCAAATGTCAACTGAACAGAATGTCCTCCACCTCATCTTCTGGCACTGATGGTATTACGGTAATCATGCTTCGTCATCTTGTTGACACAACATTTCCTCAGCATCTGCACCAGCTATACACGGCATGTGTGAGGAAGGGAAAAACACCAGAGCGATGAAATCAAGCATTGATATTCCCTTTGTGCAAGGATTGGACAAAGCCTTTCACAGCTACCAACTCACACCCTATAACGCTTCTATGTCTCTTTCGCAAGATATTTGAATGCCTCATTCTTCCTTCTATCAATACCTCTGGTGATATAAACTATGCGGGAATTCAAGCTGGCTTTCGTTCTGGTTATTCAACCCTCACCAATGTCCTCACTCTGCATCACCTCATCGAAGCTGCTGCAGGATCCCATATCGTCTTCCTCGACTTTGCTGCAGCCTTTGACAAGGTTGATGGGGGATATTTAAAGACGGAACTGCAAAAACAAGGAATCAATTCACTTGTTCTTCAAATGATATATCCCAGGATGTATCGTGATATGACCTATTCGGTTATAGTCAATGGTTGTCCATCTGTGAGGCAGAGACGAACATGTAGACTACTACAAGGATCACCTTTGTCGCTATCCTTGTTTAACAGATTTATCAACAGCCTCTTAGTTGAAATCAATTGGCAGTCACCAGCTTCATTTCCCAAGGCTCTATTCTTTGCAGATGATGGAGTACTCATCTCACCTACTGCACGCGGAGCCCAAAGCCTTGTGAACATTGCAGCTCGATGGGCAAACAATCATGGAATGTCGTTCAACATACCCAAATGTGGATACCTGGTTACTCACTCTGCTTCTAATGCCCCTATTCGTCCTTTGGTGGTACTTAACAATGAGCCAGTTCCCTTTGTTGAGTCATACAAGTATTTTGGCTGTCACTTTTTGCACGATTGGGCATTAATTTCCTAAGTCAGGCAACCTTGCTTTCTGAGCCGGTCGGGAAGCTATTAGGAGCTATACGGTGTTTTTCCAATACTTGGTGTCCCAGAATCCGGTTAATCATCTTCAAACGTATTCTTCTTCCGACACTAGAATATTCAGGTCCCATCTTATTGCCAATTTCCTGCGCAATCGACAGTGTTCCGGCTGGCCAGCTCTCACGAAATCATACAACAATTGTTTAAAATGGATTGCTGGAGGAAACGCCCACCGACAGTATATTACCTGTCATCTACTAGGACTCCTCCCTTTCCAGGATCGGGCTTAGCATCTGCATGCGGGATTTTATATTCACCTTCTCTCTATGGCAATTCATAATCCATTAAGTTCCATACTGGATCGTAAGGGCTGGTATCCCAAGTGAAATCACCATATTCCAGTTCATAACTACGATCCCCTCTTGTACCAATTCCTCAACCTCCCTGCTCTTTTCAATAAGTTCTTCCATACGTTCAATTCAATACCAAGGGCAACTCTAGTCAACAACCTTCTGGAAGACCTGGTGAAACAAAAGGAGTATCGTATTTGTTGTAACCAACTTGGCACAGCCCCCAACCTAATACAGATCACTATAGTAACAGCTCAAGTAACTGGTCTTCACTGTGATGCAGTTCTCACAGCCCCCGCTACTCACCAATCACTCTTCCTTGCTTGGCAACATGGTATTTATGGTTGGGGAAGAAAGTGCTGCTGTTGGAAGATGTTCAACCGTGGGCATGTATCGTGCATGCCATATCCGGCAATCAACCAAACCGATGAGCAAAAAGATATTTATGCACTCGACCACTACATCCTGGACCCTTCGATAGGGTATACCATGGTTGATTTTCTTCTCCATGAACGACTCTGGGATCAGGCACGAAGGATTCTGGATTTCTGGACTCTGTCAATGGCTAATGTAGTAAGGGCCACTCAGGTATTATAAAACTTTCCTTCTCTTCTGCTTAATGAAAACGTACAAAAATATATTGCAGGTTTGCTTTCACTTTGTCTTTTTCAGGGTATTTTCTTTGTTGTTCCTTCCCTATCCTATTCTGATTTATTCTTACCAAGATTTTTCTTATCTATTTCTCGTTTATCATAAAAGTCCTTTTTGAATATCTCTTTTGTTAAAGTTTTTCATTTAATATCGCTATTTCCTTCATATGCTCTGTGATTTATATTTTGATTTTTACCTTAAAAAGTTATCTTCTGTTTTTGCCTTATTGATAAACATTAACTTGATAAAATATTTCCATTGTATTGGTTGTATTTGAATTTTCCTTCTTTTACCAAATTTTATATTATCCAAAGTTCCTGTTTCCTTGTTTAGTAAATGTTAGTTGTGCTAGCTGTTATTCCTTTTACAGCAGAGTGGGCCATCAGTGTGGGGCCTCATACTCCCGATCCCGTAGGCCTATAGGTTGCGCCTTGTACACCTATTTGTGTTGCATTCTTGTGTCTCGGTTGCTAGATGAGGTTGTTTCACTTGTGAGTTTAAGTACTCCGGTACTTGAACGCTCGTCATTGCCTGGTGAGGGCCTTATACTCACTCATCAATCATGCTGTGTTGTAGTTTCCTTCATTGCAGTTGTCTCCTACTTGTATGTAGCTGTCTCCTTACATGTTGTATTCTACTTCAGTAGCTAGCTTGATGCTCGGGCTGATAGTGGCTTTGGTCCTGTCTGTAAATCAATATACTTAACCCCTAACCATAACCCTACTCGGGAAGCAAGTACCGCCGTCGCCGCCAAACTCGAAGAAGCCAATACTTGGTTCCGTCTTCAACGAGAAGAGGCTCTCTCTAAGACCATTGATCTTAAGAGAATAGAGGTTGAGTCTCTAGAAAAACTTAGCTCCCCTGAATTCGTTCAGGATCAGATTCTTGCTGCGCTAGAATCTGATTGGAAACTCCTGATGGAGGGTCTAGGAAAACACACCGAAAAAGGAACCTGCACCAGAGAAGATGGATGCTGTCGGAATCCACATCCCGACCCTTTTTCAAGAGGAACTAGCTCTCGCTAAGGAGCTCACTCCGGTGTGGGTCGCTAAGGTCTGGGAATTCTCGCGCCTAAAAACGCAGAAAACCTCTATTGCTTTGCAAAAGAAAAAAGACCTGGCAGCGGCAGCATCTGATGCAATGGACGTTGACCCTCCTACCAAGGAAAAGTTAACGGCGGATGTTATCGCAGAAGTCATGAAGCAGTTAAATCTGCGGAAAGACAAAGGATCTGGTCCGGTAAGTTTAGTCTCCCGCAATTCTTATCACGTCACTAATTCTTCTATCTCTTCAGGTAAAAAGAGACGAGCCAAAAGGCAAGAAGAAGACCAATCCTCCCCGTTCTTCAAACGGTCCCGCTCCCAACAAGGTTCAGAAGAACCCCGGGAATGCTGGCAACACCTCGAAAAAGCGTCCTCGGAATGCAAGTGGTGCCAACAGTGGACCGAAGGGCAAGAAAGGAAAGAAAGCATAGTGCGATCTTGTAAGTGGAATCCCCAGAAACCCTCCTCTCTACCGATTCAAATACTTGACCTACCAACGGATAAGGCTATCTCAATCATTCAATCACGCCTCCCAATCTCCCAGATTGTCAGAGCTGACCTGAAGGTGAAATTAGGCCCGGGGGTACTATCGATACTGGAGAATATCGATTTTTTATTGTCTATAGGTTATCAGTTTTTGTTTCCTTCTTCTTTTTCTATTTCTTTACCACTAGAATCTTTCACTTCTTTGGCTCGGAGAATCAAATGGCAAGGATATTTTAGTTATCAGAAAATGAGTTCTAAATTCCTAGACGAGAATCCGGAATTCAGACTGCAGAAAGAAAGCAGTGCAGTTCCTGATACCACACACTTATGGGTTTCAACCATGCTCGAAACAGGGCGCTGTGAACTTGTTAAACAGATCTCGGCCATACCAAGTAGAGTAGTGAACGTACCCGTAGTCCCTAACTACAAACGCAAACTCACTGAGTTGAAAGTCTGGAGAAAGTCTAACGACAACCTGGTACTCCAGTCAGACAAAAACTTGGACACTACCATAGCAAGTAGTGAGTGGTACTCTAGTAAATTAGATGATCTCGTTCTGAAAAATAAAGACTTTCTTGAAATATCCGAGGCTAAATACCTCGGTATGATAGGCCAAGCCTATCACGAGATCCTAGAACATGACTTCCCGAACTGCCCCCAGAAAGTTAAGGACTATGTACTTGCGAACCTAACACCGGAATCAGCATGAACAAACGTGCCAAAGTTTCATAGACTCCCCAAAGTTCATAAAAAACCGTGGGGTCTCCGCCCGATTGTACCGTGCCACATTTACCCGCTGGCTAACGCGAGTAAAGTCCTTAGTATGTTCTTAAAACTCCGGATAGAGGAGTCACCATGGATCCTTTAGTCGACTCAAGATCTGGCCCGACTCCTTGAAAATTTCGGAAGAATACCATCTACTAAAAAATATTGGCTTGCAACCGGCGACGTTACCGCCATGTACCCAAATATTCCCCGGAATAGGGCTCACCATATCCTAGGTGAAATACCAGAGGAAGTTGGCGGACTATCGTACCGTGATTTCGTAACGTCCCTGGCCGGTTGGTCAGATAACTTCCTGGTATTCAAACACTACAACAAGTATTTTCATCAAACGGATGGACTTGCCATGGGTATTCCCGCCACTCCTGACGTGGCAAACCTATAGATGTCTCATTTCGAAAATACCTTCGCGGGGAGATTCCCCACCTACAAAAGATACATCGACGATGTATTTGTTGTTGTGGAAGCGAGTTCATATGAGGAGGTCATGAACCAACTCACCGTCATCAAAGCTGACGGTTTGGAACTCACCTGGTCCGTGGACAAGGAAACGATCAACTTCCTTCACTTGAGTATCACGCAAGAGGCTGAATACTTCTCCTTTAAGACTTACCGCAAGCCACTGAACAGCTATGAACGCTTGCCATAGTCTTCTTTCTACCCGAGCCACGTGAAACGTGCCGTATTTTGCGGGGAGATCAGCCGCCTGGCCCGTCTTTGCAGTAACTACGACAGTTACTACAACCAAGTAGCATATGTGAGAGACATATACTTGTCCCGCGGGTATCCGGCTTCACTATTATCCAACTGGATAAAGGCTGAATCCAGGAACAGATGGTAGTTTAGGTATAAGGACGCCCCGGAAGGTCGTGGAGGAAACTCCCTCTGGCTAAAATCCGAGTATAATAGTGTTTAGCAGCACATAGATTTGCACAAGGTCTGGTCAGCAATGATGGCAGGAAGGATCGCTAAACCCACTCCCCTTGCTCACATAGACGATATCAAGTTGTCTCTCAAGAGATTTAGGAATCTGGGCGAGCTCAACAATAGATATAAAGGTGACACACTCAAGGGTATCCATGTAGAGGATAACGACCAAGAAGTGAACTTGGACGTGAGGCCCGCCTCACCTCAAATTAATCGCACTCCATCTTCCCAACTTGTGCGGTTGGGGGTGAATCCGCAAATGCAGCTCAACTTCTTCCCCGAAGGAACAGGTAGGATATCTCCCCCTCAGGAGCATATCTCGGACAGGTAGTAACCCCCATTGTTTTGTAGTGTGCACCGCCGGCAACGGTTACGTCCCTCGTTTCAAGAGTGAGTAGTATGGAATGCCGTACAAACAGCTGCCGGGTGGCCTTAGTAGCCATAATCAATCCATGGATTTTCCGTCCCAGGACTTGTAATACGTGAAGGGGTGCTCATACCACCCTTGTCGTCGCAAGGTTGCCGAAATGTCCAAGAAACTAGTGTAGATCTAGTCACAACAGATTTCCCCGCACTATGACCACGTTAAGTAAGACACAGGCCGCTGCGGCCCCTGATGTTAGTGACGCTGACGGATCTGTAGCCAGATAATAAATCCGGACAATTTCCCTTTGCCTTGGGCTAACGCCAAGGTACCACTACCAGTAATTCAGTATCTCACGACACTGAAGGAAATAACTTGGCCATGGACTGAGAATCCTAACCCTTGCCTAACCCTAACCCGAACCCCTAACCCTAACCTAACCAGCCACCTGTGGCTCGAGTGGCGGGTGTGGCGCAGTAGGGGCTGTGGCGTTGTGGCGTACCAGGTAATGGTGGCGTTGTGGCGTTGTAGCTCGGTGGCTAGTAAGCACGTGATGTGACGTCACGTGGGTGGCTTGGACTGAGGCTGTGTAGCTTGGCACTTGGCGTTCCGTAATAGGAAGTCCGGTCCACTTGCCCGAATAGGAAGTGGTGACACACTTCCTAAATAGGTAAGTATTTCCCCTTCACATCTTTTTACTGAATCCGGAAAAATTAACCGGGCGATGTGATATGTGATATCATATTATGATACATCACATATCGCCTACATATGCAATATGCATGCATCAAATCCGCCCGGTTCGGGCGTATTACAGGGATCCTCTCACCGCTTGGCCCACATCTCGCTTAGGATACGAGGTCGCCGACGCACGAGGGTGGGTCGCAACCACTACGGAAGTGAGCGATTAATCTCCCACCAATCCTACAAAATTGCAGGACAACCACCCTGCAATTTCCTTATCTCCCGTCCGTTCCAAGGACGGAAGGTCTGTGTTCCGAGATCCGGCCGAGAGGACTATAAATATACTCGGTCGCACAGCGTACTGAAGAGTCATTCCATCGCAAAGACGAAGCAAGCATCACTGTTCCTGCTTCATTCTCGAACACTTTTCTACGCTCCGCTCGACTTTGCAACAAACATCTCTTCTCTTCCTCACTTCCCCTATTTGCATTAAGAGACCGACACCTCGCTCGCTTCGCTTGCTTGGTGCCTAACCCAATGCTGTGTCACTATGCCGGCATATCCGGACTTTTCGTGCATACGGAAGAGTTTGGTTGCCTAATTAGGATACCATACCAGTTCCAGCGTGACACAGGTCGCGATTCTCACCGAACGGTCCACACCTCGCTTAGAATAAGAGGTGGCCGACCACCACGTGGGGTCCAAACCCCATTTAATTGGTTATTAACGATTTATCGCACCACTACACCTACGCAATTTCCACACACACCGTTGGAAATGAACAAATTACAGCCGAAAAGGTAGGAATTAGGTGTGCCACACCTAAAAGGGCAATGGAGTACATAAATATGCTCGGTCACTCAGCGTACTGAAGAGTCTTTATCTCACAAAGACGAAACAAGCATACCTTCGAATGCACTTCATCGCCTTCGAACTTGTCTACGCCAAAACTTCTTTGTAAAAGATTCTTCTTCCCTGCCGTTACCTTCTACGCAGTAGAAACTTACCACTTGCTCGCTTCGCTCGCTGGTGGCCTAACCCTAACCCTAACCCTAACCAGCCACTTGTGGCGGGTGTTGCAGGTGTGGCGCAGTAGGGGCACTGGCGTTGTGACTCTGTAGCGCATCACGTGATGGTGGCGTTGTGGCGCTGTGGCGTTGTTGCTCGATGGCTAGTAAGACACGTGATGTAGCGTCACGTGCGGTGGTTGTGACTGAGGCTGATGAGCTTGGCACACGTGACTGTCCGTAATAGGCAGAGCGGTCCACTTCCCACTTTAGGAAGTCGTAACACACTTCCGGATCAGGTAAGACTTCTTCATCCGTGCAGACTAACTGAATCAGGAAATAATTACCGGAGGATATGATATGTGATATGACATATCATATTGCATATGAATCATGCAAGGCAGTGTCACTATGCCGGCATATCCGGATTTTTTCGTACATACGGAAGAGTTCTGTTGCCTAATTTGGATACCCTACCTGTTCCGGCGTGACACAGGTTGCGATTCTCACCGAACGGTCCAGACCTCGCTTAGAATACGAGGTCGCCAACCACGACAGGGGGTCAGAACACCATTTAATTGGTCATTACGATTTATCGCACCACCACACCTACGCTTTTCTCACACACACAGTGAGAAATACCCAATACACCGCCGAAAAGGTAGGATGCTTGGTGTGCCACACTATAAGGACGTCTCAGGAGGATAAATACTCCCGGTCGCCCAGCGTACTGAAGAGTCTTTATCAAACAAAGACGAAACAAGCATCCTTCGACTGCACCTCATCGCCTTCGAACTTGTCTATGCCAAAACTTCTTTGCAACAGATTCTTCTTCCCTGCCCTTACCTTCTACACAGTAGAAACTTCCCACTTGCTCGCTTCGCTCGCTAGTGGCCGAACCCTAACACCTACGCAATATGCACACACACCGTGGGAAATGAACTAATTACTGCCGAAAAGGTAGGAATTAGGTGTGCCACACCTAACGGGCTTCTTGAGAAGATAAATATGCACGGTCGCTCAGCCTACTGTAGAGTCTTTATCACACAAAGACGAAACAAGCATCTTCTCTAAGCATCTCATCGCCTCGAGACTTGTCTACGCCAAAACTTCTTTGCAAAAGATTCTTCTTCCCTGCCCTGACCTTCTACGTAGTAGAAACTTTCCACTTGCTCCCTGCGCTCGCTCGTGGCCTAACCCTCATTCTCGAACACTTGTCTACACTCCGCTCAACTTTGCAGCATTCATCTCTTCTCTTCCTCACTTCCCCTCTTTACACTAAGAGATCTACACCTCGCTCGCTTCACTTGCTTGGTGCCTAACCCTAACCCTAACCCTAAGTTGCATCATTGTGTCACTCTGGCTGACCAAGATTGTTTCACTTGTCAGTTCAAGTAATCTGGTACTTGAACACTCGTCGTTGCCTGGTGGGGGCCATACACTCACTTATCATCCATGCATTGTTGTACTTTCCTTCATTCCACTTGTCTCCTACCTGTATGTAGTTGTCTCCTTACATGTTGTGTTATGTCTCAGTAGTTTGCTTGATGCTCATGCTTGCAGTGGCTCTGGTCCTGTCTCTAAATCAATATACTTAACCCCTAACCCTAACCCTGGAAAACGATCTGGTAAGAAGACTGTTCGCGCCAAATCTGTCCCCAGCCGGAGACTGATTTGGTTGTTAGCTTGTCAACTTAAATCTGTATCCGGCGGAAAACAGATTGCATAGGCAGAGTGTTGACGCTAGATCGGTCCCTGGCCGGAGACACATTGCATTATTCGAAGGTTAAAAACATCTGTACCCGGCTGGAGACCAATATGGTGTGAAGAGCTCTCCCACCAAATCTCTCCTGAGCGAGAGATTGATTTGATGCCTAGCAGGTTAACTTTAATCTGTACCCGGCCGGAGACAGATTGGTGGTTACCATGTTTACAGTTACCAGTACCCGGCCGGGTCCAGATCTAGTCGGAAGCGTGTTCGCGCCATATCTGTCTCCCGCCGGAGAGAGATATTGTCTTCAGCGCGTTCGCCGTTCTGTCATTTAGGCCTAACTCTACTGCAAAAGACTGAAAAAGAGCCTATAATTCTCTTCCCCCATTTTGAAATTGACAGAAAGCAATCATTTGCATATGAAACCAGAATCGCCCGGGCCCAACCAAACATGGCCTAAGGAAACCATCTTAAAAATTCTATCGTCCCGCACACTTATCCATTTCGCTTCATGCATGACCCCATTTGTCTTTATCCTCCCGTACCGGTCATAAATTAAAGCCAAGCCCATCAACCCTCTCCGTCGATTCTTTTATCTCCATTACTCTTTACAGCAACTGAACTCTCAGAAAGAAATTCTCTCTTCCGTCGTACCTTCCCGTCGCATCCCCTCTCATATCTTTCTTCCTCCACTCTCTACTTTTGTAACCTCGACCACTAATCCGGCCGCCATCTAAGCTATATAATAATATAGATAAATACAAAGTCGATCATAGACGGACCTTGCATAACGTAACGCAATGGGAATGAGAAACAAAAGACAAATAAGAAAGGAGTATATAGAGGGGAAAGCGAGTATAGAATAGAGAATATTGGGTATATGCTGAGGGACAAGGCAACAAGTGGGGAAGGGTCTAGGGTGTTTGGGGGAACTATGGTGATAACGAGAGATTCTGGGCAAGTGACATCTAATTTGAACAAATACAACTAGTTTTCCTATACCCTTCTTCCCGGTTTTCACACCACGCTCTCCTCACGGGAGCAGTCCTGCGGTCCTTTTCCGTCGGCAGCTACCCTGCATAGAGCATGGCCTCCATCAATTGGGTTGAGATCGTTGAGTACTCGTAGGACCAGACGAGGCCCACCAAAGCAGTCTCCGACGCCACGTATCTAGCTTGTGGGGGTTGGCGTCGTTCCGTTCTAGCAGCATCCTGACGACCCCTTCATGCCCCCACTTGGAAGCTCTCGAGAGTGGTGATTGATTGAATAAATCTCGTTGGTTGGGATTGACGTCGTTCCGTTCTAGCAGCATCCTGACGACCCCCTCATGTCCCCTCCTGGAAGCTCCCGCGAGGGGTGTTTGATTGAATAAATCTCGTCGGTCGGGATTGACGTCGCTCCGTTCCAGCAGCATCCGAACAACCCCCTCATGCCCTCTCAGCGAGGCAAACCAGAGTGGTGTTCGATGATCTCTACACGGTTTGTCGGGAATGACCTCGCTCCGTTCCAGCAGCATCCGCACGACCCCCTCACGCCCCTCCCAGGAAGCACTGGACAGTGGTGTTCCACGAAAGAAATTCGTCTTGTCGGGATCGACGTCGTTCCTCTCTAGCAGTACCCTTACGACCCCTTCGTGCCCCTCTCTGGAAGCAAGTATTAATGGTGTGATGCCTAACAAATCCTGCTTTTCGGGATTGACGTTCCGTTCCAGCAGCATCCTTACAACCTCCTCGTGCCCATTCCGAGAAGCCCACGAGAGTGGTGTTCGACGCCGCCTATCCAATTTGTCGGGATTAACGTAGTTCCGTTCTAGTAGCATCCTTACGATACCCACATGGCCCTTCTGGGAAGACCATGAGAGTGGTGTTCGATGGCGTTTATCCGGTTTGTCGGGATTGACGCCGTTCCGTTCCAGCAGGATCCTCACGACCCCCTCGTGCCCACTTTTGGCTGCCCACGCGAGTGGTGTTCGACGGCGCCTGTCTGCCATGTCCGGATTGATGTCGCTCCGCTCGAGCAGTATCCTCACCACCCCCTCATGCCCATTCTCAGCAGCCCACAAAAGCGGTGCCGAGCCATAGTTGGTGCCATGTGTGCCAGAATTGACGTAGCTCCGTTCCAGCAATGCCCTTACCACCCCCTCATGCCCCATCTTCGAAGCCCAAGCAATTGCTACATTGCCACGGCAATCGGTTGCCCACACATCCCCTCCATTCGTCTGCAATAAAGCAACGATTATCTCGACGCAGCCGAAGTATGCGGCGCCGTGAAGTCCTGCAAATCCTGTAGGGGTGCCATCTCTATCCAATGGCCGCTCCTCAGCTCCCACACTACGCAATAATAGCACCTTCGAAGATACGTGCTTGTCGTACCCATCGAGTAGCTTCAATGCAAGAGTTTTCACACTTTCTGTGGTTCCCGATCTAGCGTGTGTGCCCCAGTAGCAAGAAGCATATTCGACAAAAGGGGCGGTTGGTGGGACGGAACAAAGGGCAGAAGGAAAGCCCTTCACGTGTGGAAAATTGAGGTAGGTTAAACAAACCTCAGCGATTATTGGGTGGGGGTTAGGGAATAAGTTAGTGTTATTGGAGAGGTACTCTTGTAGAGTGTAGTGGACGAGCCGGAAGGTAGACGAGGACTTCTCGATCGTGACGAGTCCCAGAGCGCATGCAAGTACAGTTTCTATTGCAGGAATATTCCGAATATCTAAGTCGATAGACCCTTCTACCCCTAGGGCATGGCATAACTCGTCGACATGTAATGGTCGCTCGGTGTGCGATACCCACATTAGAACATCCATGCCGAGTTTTGATCTACTTCCGGGCTGCGCCTGTATCCGTGATAAGGTTTCCGTGTAGGCACCGCCCAGGCCGCCCCCTTTGGTCATCTCATCAAGCTTCTTTCTTCTCCGAGTCAGAGTAATCTCGCCCAAGATTGCATCCAAGTTTAGTGAAACAAGAAGAAAACTAAACACCACTGTTAGTGAATGACACTCAGCGCTTGGCTTGGGAATGTATTTGATATTCTCGCCCACCTTTCCGAGATATTCTCTGGAACGATTCTCTCAATATCTGCTCGCAATTCGTCATCCATGGCATGTGGATCGGTGTCACCGTTTAGCCTCATCTGCAGATAATTCACAATATTCTCATGCGTGGGACTGAGAGGTATGCGGAGGGCAGCAGTAAAACATCTCACAACCTCCTCGTCGATATGGGGCCTTCCAGTAAGGAATACTCGCGCTCCCGGGGAAACTTGAACAATTTTTCGCAGTGATTCAATGAGCTCCCGTCGGTGCTTCGGCGTGCATTCGTCTAAAGCGTCAATGCATATAAACAACCGCGATAGCGATGTAATAGACTTCTTTAGCGTATCTACCATGTCGGATATTTGGAGACCTCGGCCACCAAACTCCTTTTTGGCCTCCTGAAATGCCTCTCGTGTATGCTTGGGGATTCCGCTTCTGCTGACAAGTTGCTTGAGCATAGCGCCCAAGATGTTCGTGGTGGACTGTTCCTGCTGGGCATGGAAATCGCAGTATAGCCCTACGACGGCAACGTCTGTACCCGCAGCCCGATCGCACAGACTATCGATGACCAGGGAACTGTTATTTTCTGATCATTAGTGACATCTGTGCTACCGTGCTGTAGAGTCCTTCCTACCTAACATAGGTTTCTCCCACCCCGGGATTCCCGTAACAAAACAATACTGGCTCAAAACAACCATCATCACCGTCTCTCCATTTTCTGAACTCGCTAGCTTCCAGTACCCAGTTTCCCACGCTATCGAGTCGGTCGGCTCGCACTCCTTCGTGCCGTTTCTGTGGTTCAAGAGGCGATAGCCACTGCAGAATTTGACGCCCCTCGTTGTCTTCTTCGGCAACGAATTTGACGATATTGTTGAACGAATTACGATTATTGTTGAACGAATTAGCATGACCGGTGATCCGCTGGTGCTGTGGCGACATCTGTGCTATAGACGGTGGACTGGATTTCTTGTAGTATTTAGGGAGGGATCGTGTGCAGTAAGAGTATGACTTCTCTCAGCAGGAAAGAGGATCTCTTAGACCTAAAGAAAGAGTGGTAACTTATCAGCCTCTGGCATTGCACAAGTATGCGGGCGGCACTCACTAGCTACAAGGCTCTCGATAAACAAGACTTTACACACCAATTGTGACACAGAGGATCTCAGGGTAAAAAACCAGCTGGAAAGGTAACAAATTTTTGCGGGAAAATTCCCACCAAGTCGCCACGCACCGAGCGCTCGTAATTTGCACTTCTGTAGAACGAGGTTTCTTTTTATAACCATGTATCTTACATACTAGCTGTATTCTTCGAGCGCAACAGCAAATAAACAAGCATTTTCATCAAGTTAGGGCCCGTGTTGTGAATTCTGAAGTGCGGGCTGTTGTCAGGATTCTTAGTTAGGCTGATGCTTTATTTAGACCGATCGGATGAGGAAAATACAAGCACTAATATCGGTTGGCACACATTCCATCCGCCACGGTAGGGGGGTGAGCGAGGCGGACTCGAGTTCGCACAAACCAAAGTTAGGTGTAGGACCAGAGGGAGAGCTGAGGCAGGGGCAGATGTTTGCGAAGGTATCATACACCGGGGGAGCCCTCAGCGAGGCTTGGCAGTAAAGAAGGGTATGTTTACTACGAATCAACCGAAACAGGCTGCTAAAGTTTGCCAAGCCTCGCTGAGGGCATCGCCTCACTGAGGACTCCTCAGGTCTACAGCTCCTAAGTTTAGACGGCCTGAGGGCTCAGTGAGGCGGCACCCTCAGCGAGGATTAGCGCAGCCTGGTTTGCCACTATAATCAGGTGAAAAAGATAGTAGATTGTAGTGATGAGTCTGTGGAAAGCTCATTGAACACCAGTACATAATATTACTAGTCCTTACCAAATATGACTTTTGAATCCTCCAGAATCCCATCCTGAGTTCAGGAGCAGCTTGCGATCGGGATGGCAGCAAATTATGCTGCAAGCCACTGCGGCAAAAATGGTGGGGGCTACACCAAGCACTCAGATACATCGCCGAACTTTCACAAGTCTTGAGCGCGCTCCAAAAGCCCTTATATCGAATCTTGTTGAAAGATGAGAGGGCCCCAAAGGCGTATCTCTACGTGAGGTCTTCCCTCTTCACTTGGACTCCTGGCAGGACACCGTCTGCGGCATAACTCAACATTGCATAGAGAACTTCGCCCGGTAAACCCTTGGTACCAGCACAACCCCCAGGTGAACTTAGGGTTAGGGCTAGAAATGGATTGGTCTGGATCGCCGTTATTACGCGACCTGGGTGGGTTTCTGTTGTAGCCCATGGATACCGTTAGCTTGCCATTGACCCCCTTGATAATTCTCCTGGATAGCATCCGGGTTTGATGCATACTGCCTTGCGAACCTGTCTCGGAGGCGGGGGCGGCCACCAGGTACCTAAAGCCACTCCTCTTAATCGGTATTACAACCAAGGCTCTCTGCAGGCGGCTCTTCAGTGATTCCCTGAGTGAGTACCAAACAGTGCTCAAGCGCCCCGTCTGGACCCGAAGACAGACGAACTGGACGCTTGGGAACACGGCCAAGGCTCGCTTTTATCCCCAGCGTACTAGATATAGAATACCGCCTCCTTTTGACTCGATCACATAGCCCAGTGGATTACTTCTATTTTAGCTTTACTTCTCTATTGGAGCTAACAAATTTCTATATGGGGCATTGATCAGTTTGGAGTTAGATTCATATCCAATTCTTGACAAACCCAAAGTGCAAATTCATTCTCGAGTGATAGCCCATGACTATAACAAAGTCATGGCATCGTAAACCGTTTAAAGAACGGCATAGAACAGCTTACATCATCAAGAGAAACTCAGAAAGAAACCGTGTGAAAACCTCCCCTCCTCCTAATTCTTCGAAAAAAACAAAATTGGTATAAGAAAACAATTCATGATCTTCATATCCCAGATTCCTATCGATTATTTGAGGTAGAGAGGATCACATTTTAACCACAGGGACCATCGTAATTCTCACAGCTTTTTCTAACCCCATAAACACAACAGTTACCATTATGGCCGCACTGGTACACATCTTTGAAGCAATCTGCCGTTTTGCATGAGGTAACAGCCACACAGTATCCGCAGTAGAGTCCGGGAGAAGCAGTCTTGCTGCACTCGCAATTGTAAATGCAATCGCGCTTATCCAAGTCGCTGGTGTCGACTCTGGCGAAGGGATTGGCGAGTGCCGAAGCGTGGGCGAGTGCTAGGAAAAGGATGAGAACGGGAAGGGACTTGAGAAGCACTAGGGGGTATCAGTTAGCTCCAGCCTGATAGAGGGGGACCATTGGAAGAGGAGGAGATTACTATTTATTTGAGTGTGAAAAATTGAGCTAGCAGCGGTTGTGTTAGTCTCTGTTTTTCTAAATCATGGTGAGAAAGCGAGGATACCTGCTTGGAGTTTTGGTCTGCTATGAAGGTCTGATCAAATCGGGGCAGTGAGGGACCGATGGTAGAGGAAGATGGCATGAGGATGTGGCCAGTATTTATGATTTTGCTCGGTTGAAAGGATAGGATCATAGCGACGGCTTCTGTTTCAATGAACTGGAAAAACTTGCTAGCAGGGTCACTCCGGGGATGCAGCCTGCTCTCGAACCCCGCATTCTTTACACTACTAGCCTAGATAACCCGGTCGATATTGATACGGCAATTAGGAGTTTTCAGACAACCTCCCGATCATCGTGATCTCACCAAGGGCATAGAAGTGCCCCTCGTATTCATTAATGCCAGGTGAATAATGATATTCACGCAATCAAATCAACTTATCCGGCTCTCTAAGCAGAGCTCGTGTTAGTTACTAATAACAAATTAAATGAAACAAAGCCAAATATTGATACATAGATCGTTTTACCTATCCCATGATTCATCTCAGCGTTTATCGTAGATTTTGCGATATATCTTTGCCTATCTATCAGGGGTGTTCTCCTCGTTTTTTCTTTGAATTCCGTAAAAACTCGAATAATCGAACCGTGTGCTATGAAGTCCAAAATTTCCTTCTCTGGAAACGGGGCAAAAAACACAGCAAAAACATAGTCCCTTTCCCCCGCTCGAGAAGGAAAAAAAAAAAAATTTCTTGATCTTAGGGAGGAGGAAAATCCAAAGACATTGCCCACGGGGCAGTTATTCAAGTTTCTACGGTACTTGGATGCTAGGGTTGGTCTGTGGACACTTCTAATAATTGCTTGTAGTTTGTATGCAGGTGAGCCTTTAACTTGCGAATGAGAAGAAATTCTGTGAACGCTTTGCCATTTTTTATTCACTACGAGGGGTATTTATGACAACTTGACCAACACAGCAGCGTTAACGGACTAACCCTGGCACCCGAGTACTTGGCGTCTATTGTTTTGGTAATCCGCCAGCAGGTGTATTCAACTAGTGTTAAGATAGTGAGCTAAAACGAGCTAGACGATGCGTTCATAAACCGCAGTCTATAATGCTTCCTGTCGCCCTCAGGTGATCCAAATGCATTCTGCCCAATAGGTTATCTTCAATCTTCTACTATTACTTCTACGAGTTATCTCATATTGCTATAATAATGAATGGGTGGCTTCATCCGGTAATGTATGGTTGGATCGTAATCGCCAACTTGAAATCTTTGAGACAAGAATAACGTTGAAGATATTACCAGTGGTTAATCATTAATCAACAACTCAAGAAAAATAGCTCTGCAAACACAAGCCTATAAAAAGACATCAAGAAGATCCAGTCTGTTTTTTGCTTTATTTTTAGGAAAGCCAAAAGCTCACGGGACATCTCGAGAACCCCGCAGGAATACGAGGAGAGTATTCTAGGAGGGAGGTTGTATGTTCATTGGGCACAGGGAGTGGATGCTAGTATAAAGGGCCCGGGTGAGGTTATCGTATGGTTGTTAGTACGTGTTATTGTCTTTTAGAGAGGAGGTTGTATTTTACTAAATAAGGCATGGTATTCGCAAAAGCATGCTGAAGTGTTTGCATGCTAAA
The DNA here is from genome assembly GCA_003521225.1 of Tuber microsphaerosporum. Lineage (NCBI taxonomy): Eukaryota > Fungi > Ascomycota > Pezizomycetes > Pezizales > Tuberaceae > Tuber > Tuber microsphaerosporum. The sequence goes on along the minus strand of QOVD01000442.1, from coordinate 10,868 downwards.
TCCGATAGGTCGTATAGGACATCTGATTGCTAGTGGATAGATTGGCTGGGGTGATAAATACATCACAGAGGGTGATCACAGCTTCCTGTTTTACAGTGTTTATTACTAATAGAATACAAGAGTTTTGATTAACACGCCGCAAAAAGTAAATCCACGAGGCGATGTGGCCTCTAATTCGCCTTTGTGGATAAGCCTACCACCCGCCTGAATCCTCCCACTAGCTAACATACAGAAAAGACCAAAGCAATCGGCCATCTCGCTAGGGCGCTAAGCTACCTCCCCTAGTAAAGTGTATTATATTTTACTTTTTCCTTGCCACTAGTGAGAGCTGAAAGAGAATTTTCTCGCGGTGTTTCGTCCCCGTAATCGGCAGAGGGGGATTCTAGATGTCTTAGAGCCATTCCTAATGATTTGAGCTTTTTACAGCAACTTAAGAATTGAAGCATGTGGTTCTATGGACAGTTCACAGCCTCAAAACTTGCGGCAAGAGATAAAATAGTGTGAAGCTGGGAATCTTTAACGTCAAAAGATAAAGTTGTTAGCCTAGAATGACATCATCGGACCTAATTGAAATCCTTATACGGGTTGCCGTTTAGTACTAGTACGGTAGTGTCAGCACCAGCATTTCGACTTTCGAATTTAACAGCATTAGTACTTTGCTAGTGTTCACTTGACTCCTAATGGGGTTGCTCAGGCGCAAATTAAGTATAGTATAGTACTCTTGATGGCACCCCTCTGCTTTAACAGTCGTGCCTTATCATCCACCACCAATGGATGAAGGTTTTAAATGGTGACTTGGACGACAACGGCGAAATAGGGAAAAGGCGAAACCAAACCAAACGCCAAGAGTTAAGGCGGCACAAAAGACTTTGATCATTAACACACGGTATGAGAGTGGGAACTTCTTCTCATTCAATTGTTCGCTTGTGCCCTTACGCTCATAACGCTCATAATTATTAATCTTCCATAGCTCATAGCCACTGCTCGGGCATCTATCTCTTCCTGTATCGGACGCTTTCAGGCTATCATTCCTTCCGGCACTACATGGATCTCAAGCACATATCCGAAGCCCTCGTCTGAACGATAAAGGGATAAGCTGTGCGCCCATGTAGTAGGTGGGGCATGCCGAGCAGCATCAGGGGCTTCCAACAAATTAGCATAACATCTTAGTGGAAAAAGTATTAAGAGAACTACCTATTTTAAAAACAACACTTAGGGCCCGTTTACCTAATAGTTTGAAAATTTTGGTGATAAAACGACAGTAGACGGTGGCGTGTCAGCCGGCATAATTTCTCAAAAAGTGTTTACCTAATTTTCTCCCATCGCAAATTCGTGTCGCTAGACGATCAAAACATGGCGTTGCCATGGAGGTGCATCGGAAATCACATAGGCCAATTATTCGAGATTTTACGGGTATCCTATCCCTTGTCGCAAGTTCCTGTGAAGGAATTGCCCTAGCTACACAATGAGCTACCGTAGACCTATGTTGGGAGGCGGGCACTTCAAGTTTAAAAATACTGGCTCCAACTTTTATTTCTATCCCCCTGTTCGATGGATAAGCATCTGGAGATGCAGAAATACGAGGTGATCTTGAATATTTGAGGTGGTTTGGGGTGACATGTTTGAATTTGGTTGGCAACACACCTTGAGTGTGTAACCATGGCTGAAAGAACCCTATACCCTACACTCTTTCATGGGATCTCGATGAATACCCGTTAGCGGGAACAGGAATCGGTAGCAGGAACTATATGTTTTTTGTTCCCAAATACCCCCTGTTCGTCACCCGCTGATATTCGCCACGGCCATATGAGAGCCTGTATTTCATTAATTGGTCACAAAATTGCTGCTCGTTGTTGCAAAACACCGCTTAAAATTCAGATCTGCCAAAGAGTCCTGTAGCCGAAAATAATGGTTTGAGTTGAAACCATGGTTTGGACGCTCAAACATGTCACGCCAAATGGCTACTATTGTCCGTTAATAAAAATATCCGTACACCCACGATTGGCGGCAACGCAACCCTCTCATCACCCCTCCACTGAACACCAAATCAAGAAATCCCTCTACATCAACCAAAACCCAACCAATTATCCTAATTCTTTTGTTATAAGAAACCATGCCTCCTATTCTTCGCAGTCATGCCAAAAAGCCTATTCCCTCCCAGCACCTCTCTGAGTTTACCAGGGGGAGAATTCTCGGGTTACACAAGCCTCAAATCAGCTACTGCCAAATTTCTCACCACCTTGACATCCCCCCCAACACTGTTAATGACACTATCTTAAAAGGTGATCAAGAGGGCCAGGAGAGAAAGGATAGAGGAAGATATCCTAAAACTACCAAGTGGCAGGAAGAATCTATGGTGGAGGAAGCTCTCAGAAATTGCAATACTAGCTATTTTGACATTGTTAACAAAGTTGTTCCCAATATCTCTGCTATGACAGTGAGGAGAAAACTTGCACAAAAAATCTAAAAAAGTGGTTGGCACAAGAAAGGGCTCATTTAGATGAGGATATAGCTCAAGAGGTATTGGAATGGGCATTAACTCATAGGCATTGGACAAGAGAGATGTGGAGAAGAAAAGCAATGTGGGGAGATAAGGTAGCTATGGAGAGAGGAGGAGGAGAGAGGAAAAAATAGGTATTTAGATACCCAAATGAGAAGTGGAATAGAGATTGTATTGAACTAACTGCTAGGAGAGGAGAGAAAGGGATTAGCCAGATTATAACTCGTTTTTTTTATAGTCCAACTGATGGTCTCTTTTTGCCTGTTTTTCCTGATTCTACTTCAGCTAGGAGTGAAGTTACTGGAAAGTCAATTATTGATGATTATGATTATTATGACTTTCTAGAGATATGAGAGGATATCAGAAAAAAGGTTGGAGATGAAGAGGTCTTTTTTATCATTGACAATGCTAAGACTCACTTGCTCTTTAAGAGCTGGCTCAGAAGGCAGGGAATTGCTCTTCTAGAAATTCCTGCCTATTCACCAGATCTCAATCCTATTGAAAATGTTTAGTCTCTAGTGAAAGCTAAGCTTTACAAGAACTATCCAGAGCTCCATAATATGAAGGGTCCTGTTGATGAGGTCCAAAAGGCAATTGAGGAAGCTATCACTGATTGCTGGGAACTTCTTGACCCAAAGGTTGGATACTTTGGCAGGATCAATGGTGGATAGGGTGGAAGCAATTATTAGGGCTGGTGGATGGTATACTGAATATTAATTTCTGCTATGTATTTAGATTTTTTTAATTTTTTTTGGTTTTCATGATGGTGGGGTTGGTGGGGTAGTGGGGTTGCCATGACCGAGTTTTTCCGTCCGTTGATGTACAGTTATTTTTGTTAACGCACAATAGTTTCCAGGTATGGTCTAGGGGCTGAAAGCTTGGGTGTTATCCTTGACATCAACCAAGTTACTTGCTTTTAAAACCTGGAAACAGCAGGGTTGATCCTCCAAGAAAGGCACATTGACCACCCACCGCTTAGCCGCATTGGGACACAATTGAACACTGGGGCCAATGAATGTTGTTGGCGCCCAAGCTCGAGGCTTCCTAAATTAACCGAGGAATACGATAGAACCGTCGGGCTGCTCAAAGCTTGTTTTAAGACATCCTGCCAGAAAGGATAAATAGAGTACTGTATGATATAATACCCAATCGTACCCGTCCCAGGCAAGTATTCAAAAAGGGGGCTTCGCAAAATAAGTGGCCAAAAGTACGCGCGTATCGTGAAAAACACAACTCGTATTTTCGAATACTTCATACCTAGGACGAGCCTACACGGTGTAAGTGTAGAAACCTATTGACCGGGATAGAGATATATTTGGCTTGTTCACCTGGAGTCCCGTAAAAACTCGAATAGAAGAAAAATGTCCTGGGACGTTGGAATTTTCCTTCCTAGATACAGGTACGCGAGGGGAAAACACTACATACTCAGCCCTCAGTTGAGACAAATAAAGGAATATGAATCGTGTCTCACTAGGAGAGGCAACTACAACGTCCTGGCGCTTTTTTCTTCTAATTAAGTTTTTACTGGAACTGTTCCATAACGTCTTGCTAGACCTTGGACAATTGTCTCATGTGCTACTAAGAGGAGCATAGACTATGGCAACAAATATGTGGGCATTTTAGTTAGCCGTGACTTTAATAACTTCTCGAATCCCAAAGAACTTTTTGCCACAAGCCTCACAATAGTAGGACCACATCACACAAAGGGGAAAGTTAAAAACAAGTAGTACCGGTACTAGCATGTCCGGATTAGTCAATAAGTTGTGGTGCTAAGGTACCTGTTGAGAGGATTCCTCACGGAGAGGGAAATACCCTAAAAGATATCTTATAATCTATATTGAGTGGAAGGTGGGGAAACAAGTTTTCACTTTCAAACTCGGCATTCAGTTAATGCCGGGAACTTTCTCGGACTTCAGTTTTTGAGGACCTTCTTAAAGAAATCTGATGCATAGATATTGTTCTACTCCCCGCAGTTGTGGCAGTGGATTCGCACAATACGGCACCGTTGCAACTAGCGGAATCCGTCCTAACACAAACGATGACCTACTAGTACAAAAAAGGTCTTGATATAGACTCTAGCTGTACTCGTATTTACTAATGGCATGACACAGATCTACGCCAATTTCCTGCTCTCACCTGGACACAGTTCCGTAGTGGTTAATAAAAAAAAAAAAAAATCCAGAATGACAGGCGTGTTAGCTAGTTGGCTATTTTCCAACATCTGCTCAACAACGAAAAAAACATCAGTCACAGTGGCACTAGGACGGAAATTAGCAAGACAGAAACAAACCTCTAGATGTAGCTAATTATCAATCGATAATGTCTAAATCCTTTTGGCTACTAATTTTCCCACAGATTTGGAGGAGGGTGTCGTCGGTAATCTCGTACAGTGATCCCAAGCGTCCCGGCAGCCCAGTAGGTATCAACAGGACTCCAATCCCGGGCGTTCCGGTAATATGTCGCAGGCTGTAGGCGAGAGTGTCCTTCCTTTGGGAAGGACTGCAGTTTTATGGAGGTAGGCCCTGGCAGCCGTTTGCTGATCGGGAACCTTGGGATGGTACTGAAACCAAAGAATCACGTTCCACTCTGTTCACCTTCCCGAACACTACAAACACCGACAACTAAATCAATTCTGTCTAGACACAAAACCGCCTCAGTAAAGATCAAATGTTAAAAACACTGAAAAGGCAATCCACAGAAAACACAAGCGTCCGCACACTTCTCCACTTCTTTCCCGTCACCAGAAAAAAAACGGGAAAGAAAGGAAACAAGCGAGCAAACACCTTAGTGCATAAACCACCCCTCCACAAGCCGGGTAAACGTGCAGGAAAATCAATCCAAGCTAACTAGTAAAAGAACATGATGCGCATCATCTAAAACTAGCCATTCCTTAAGGAAAACAAATTAATAGGGCCAAGCCAAGTATCCGCCCTCACAGTACCCGCAGTCTCCACCAGTCACGTGCAGTCCTCGCTAATTACCTACCTGTCACCTCTAGTGGCCCGGCGTACCATGCCACCTAAGACCCATACAGTCCCCGCCCGCCCCTCCGTCCCCGTTAGTCATCCTGACTGGCGCCGAGATATTATACCCGTCCATTCTTGGCGTCCTTTCCGGTACTGTCCTCAGTCTCGTGCTCACTGGAAAAAGGAACAACTAGAGGCTTGGGTTCACTGATCTCGTAGGACTAAGCTATATAAATCTTCATCAATTCGAAAGCAGACACTTTTTCCGGGGTGAATGTGTCTTCCGGAATCCTTATAAATGTGGGCGCATTCCTTAGCGAAAGGTCTAGATTTGTGTGACAACGAGCTTCTTCAACTCCTAATGAATCTTTCCCAACCCCTTGTCTCTATTGCAATTCTGTCCCCCCATCCTTTATACGGATTTTACAAATGTTCAGGAACTGCCGCATCGATATCAGCTCGTTGGAAGTAGGGGCCGCATTAGGCTTATCAATTGACACAACGTGGATGAGAGAGCACCCCCGTATTATGTCCCGGCAGCAAACGAAAAGCATCGGCCTCCTCCACAAGAACCGTTCTGGAGCCTCGATAATGGTTAGTGTAACCCTAATGGCCCGCCTATGAGTGAAATAACCTCATAGATATCCTCATAGATATCCGCAGAGATAGGACTTACGCTCTATATCTTGATTCTGAGATTCAGTATGTGCAAACCTGATTCGAGCATACACTCTAATCCAGTGATCCCAAGCGGTCAGTCCGGACCATGCGTCGGCAGTCCTGCCAGTCCGGCTGTGGTTTTCAAAAGCCTAGACCAGTCCGGCGGAAGCCACGAAAGCCCACAGATGCCCAGGCCAAGCCTACAGATTCCGAGGCAAAGCCTGCAGATACCCAGACAAAGCCCGTAGATGCCCAAGTCAAGCCCGCAGATGCCCAGGCCTACAGATATCTGGGAACGGCCTGCAGGCTTTTCACGGCTAATCACTCAAAATATGAGAATAAAACAAGGAGCTTGCAGCACTCTACTAGTAAAGTTAGCTTAGGACGCGTCAATATCCTCAATTGATCAACAGCCATGATCTTCATATCTACTCGAGTACACTAAGCGACCATAATCCTACCGCTCATCCCTTCGCATAATTATTGTAATGGCCTTTCCACTACTTCTAGTAGATGTAGATAATAATACAATAGAATTAAGATTAAGATATTCTCCTCTGACATAAGAGCTTCTAGTACGGGTAAAGTCAACCAAAGACCACGAGTGATAGCGTGTTTTAACCCTGACCCCAAGACCGGGAATGCTATTTTTGGGTATTAGGGCAAGGATTGAAATACTTGAAGCCTGCAGGTGACCCAGGCCGATAGCGCGCCAACTGTCAAGAGTGTGAGCATGGCCCAAAAGCCCTTCATCGAATCTTGTCGAAAGTTGAAGGAGCCTCAAAGCCGTATCTGTACGTGAGGTCCTTCCTTTTGACTTGAACTTCCGGTAGGACACCGTCTGCGGCATAACTCAACATTTCATAGAGAACTTCGTCCGGCAATCTCTTGGTACCAGCACAACCCGCACGCCAACACCCATGAGAAATGAATTCTTCTGCATCGCCGCTATTACGAGCCCCAGATGGGTTTCTGTTGTGGCCTTCAAATGCCGTTAGCTTACCATTGGTCCCTTAATATTGCTCCTGGATAGCATCTGGGTCTAATGCATACTGACTTTAGAGCCTGTCACGGAGGAGGGTGAAACGAGTAGGTATCTGAAGCAACTCCGCTTCCTCGGTGCTACAACCAAAGTTCTCTACAGGTGATCTCATTAGGAATTCCTTGAGTCAATTCGAAATAGTGGGTTTCGGCTCAATAGTTTAGCTAAACGCTCGAGATTCTTCCAATAGATGGTTGGAGTTATAGGTCATCACTCGCCTAGGAACCTGTGAGCCCTTGCAGGGATTGGAGCCCTAGAGCTGCGAAGACTGCATCCAATGCTGGACGAATTCCCATACTCAGGATTTCTCGAGGAACCAGACCTGCCTGACGGGTAGTTTCCGCAGACCCGACTCCGGTAGACCCGGTTTTATTATCTATTCTAGCAGTGTTTGGTGTCCTGGCAGCAACATTAGCCCCCCGCTTGGAAGAGTGGAAACTCGGGGGTAGGGTATCCACGACTGAACCTTTGGGGCCAAGAATCTCCAAAAACAGATCCTCATCACCCTCGCTATCACTGGCATCATCGAATGACTCGATTCAGCTCCGGCCCTTCTTGGAATTGGCTATGTCTAATGTGTGGCAAGCAATGACCTTCTGGTTTCAGAATCACCTCTCTCCCTGGGATGAGCGATATTTTATGCGTAGTCGGAGTATGCGAGAGGTAACTTGGGAGAAGGATGTGGTGTGTTTCCCACGCGAGCCCTACAGTCTCCTCTAATTACAAAAGACCTCTCCTGAGCCAAATGAGTGCTTCTACTGGCTTGCCTCAATTATTGGCGTGAGATGCGATACCACCTCCCTCTCTGCTACTGGATCTTCCGGATGGATTTCGCACAGCGTAGACTTAGTGATAGAAGAAGCCTTGTCGTTCTTATGAGCCTGCAGCATTCCTAGAAAGACGAAAGTAGGCCTCTCAGGAGCGGGGAAGGAGCCACCAACGAAAACCCCCCCTCTACACTTTCCTGACACTTTTTGGTGCATTTTTGGTACGGGCAAGTGTAGAACCCCTGCCATGAAGGAGTTTGCAGCTAGTCCCATAAGAGCAGCAATTTACATGCTCTATCAGTCACTCCCTTTTAAGTAAGGAAATAAGGCATGGCAGAGGAATATCCTTGCTGGACAAAGCATGGCGGTGGGCAATCCCACAATCCTAGCAACTGCATTTCCTATACCAAGGAATTGTAATTAGTAAATGAGTGAAATCTGATGGGGCAAGGCCTCGGGGTTTGCCATAAAATCTCATGTGAAAGCCCATAGATGGGGAGCTACACAGAAGCCTTTACTCTTACTCATTGTTTCCATACCACTTATTGTTGTTATGAGGCACCGATTGAGGAGGGACAGGTGAACGGGCAAGTGCAAAAGAGTGAGAACTAGGAAAGAACATAGTCAAGGACGAAGTCTCTATTTATTCTTGGGATCCGTATCCTACTTGCTTGTCTATCTAGCTACGGCGAAACATGTGATGTTTATAGGACATAGAAAGAGGTTCCCCGGCCATACCTGCTCCCGGAAATCCTTCGGGAAATACCTTGACAACAAAGGAGTTCTGGTCCCCTTCCCGTCAAGCATTCCGATCCATCCTGCGGCTTCCTCTCGGGTCGCTGCAGGCCATGTATGCGAATCCTAATATATATTATACTATAAAGGTACTGTCACTCGGCAAAAGTCTTCGTGATACGGTATTCACCTTTTCCCGGTAAAACGAGCCCCGCCGCGCACACGGACCCCAATTAAGCAATACCCCCCCTTAGGCCATGGGAATCTCCGTCAAAGCGAAACTCTGTTTCACGGAGACTTTTACCGAATGACTATATCCATTCCTCCTCTTTATTTATAATCAGTGTTCCCAACCGTCCAGGGCCCTGGGGGCCTGTAGTCCCGGGCATCCCGGGCGGCTCAATTCCGGACGGCGGCTTATGGCGTCCGTTTTTCATAAAGACGGCCGTCTTGGGGGTTGACGACCGGGGTCCAGTCTTAATCCCAATGGGATCTTCCGGTAGGGCCCGCTTGTGATCTGCAGGGCCAGGCGATGATCTGCAGGGCCCGGTCGTCACCTGCAGGGCCCTGTAGTCCGTCCCGGGCAAAAGCAAGGACGGCCCATGGCATTGTCGTCCGTCCCGGGCACACTCCTGGAAATTGGCGTCCGTCCCGTCTTGAGCAAAAGACGGACTGGACGCTTGGGAACACTGGGGCCCGGGCTTTTACGGAGAGGTAGAATCCACGGGATTTTCGGGACTACACGGGGCAGCATTTCTCGGGATTGAGGGAATCGTTTCTATGGTATTGGAGATGAAGGAATGGGACATTAATGCATACGATTGCATGGGGATAACTCCTCTCACCTGGGCGTCTATGGGAGGGTACGGGGAGGTCGTAAAGGTCCTTTTGCAGCGAGCGGACGTCAATCCCGACCAGGCAGACACCATATTTGGCCAACCACTCTCGTGGGCGGCTGAGAAAGGGCATGAGGGGATAGTAAAGATGCTTTTGGAACGAGAGGACATCAATCTCGACCGGGCAGACACCGTGTTTGGCCGGACACCACTCTCGTGGGCAGCTGAGAAAGGGCGTGAGGGGGTAGTAAAGATGCTTTTGGAACGGGGCGACGTCGATCCCGACCAGGCGGACTCAGGCACCGGCTATGGCCAAACACCACTCTTGTGGGCGGCTGAGAAAGGGCATGAGGGGATAGTAAAGATTCTTTTGGAACGAGAGGACGTCAATCCCAACCGGACAGACACCATATTTGGCCGGGCATCGCTCTCGCGGGCAGCTGAGAATGGGCATGAGGGGGTAGTAAAGGTCCTTTTGCAGCGAGTGGACGTCAATCCCGACCAGGCAGATACCATGTTTGGCCAAACACCACTCTCGTGGGCATACATGAAAGGGCACGGGGAGACAGTGAAGGTCCTTTTGCAGCGAGCGGATGTCAATCCCGGACGGGCAGCTACCATGTTCGGTCGGACACCACTCTCGCAGGCGGCTAAGAAAGGGCATGAGGGGATAGTAAAGATCCTTTTGGAACGAGAGGGCCAGGCAGACTCGGGCACCGACTATGGCCAAACACCACTCTCGTGGGCGGCTGAGAAAGGGCATGAGGGGATAGTAAAGATTCTTTTGGACCGAGAGGACGTCAATCCCAACCGGACAGACACCATATTTGGCCGGGAACCGCTCTCGTGGGTGGCTGAGAACGGGCATGAGGGGGCAATAAAAAAGCTTTTGGAACGAGCGGACGTTAATCCCGACCGGGCAGACACCATGTTTGGCCGGACACCACTCTCGTGGGTGGCTGAGAAAGGGCATGAGGGGGTAGTAAAAATTCTTTTAGACCGAGAGGATGTCAATCCCGACCGGGCCGACACCGAATATGGCCGGACTCCACTCTCGTGGGCGGCTAAGAGGGGGCATGAGGAAATAGTTAAGCTGCTCATAGAATGGAAAGCTCCCTATATCGCTATACCGGATAACATAGACCAAGCCCACCGTCGTTAGCTCTCTCCGAAGGACATGATGTACTCGCGCGGCCGGATTGAAGTCAGACAGCCCTCTTTTGGACTAGCGCATGTCCGATGAAAACTAACCACATATAGTAGAAACTTGCCAAACTCGCTACGCAGCCAAGGCTACCATGCATGCCATTCCCCCAAGTTTGACGAGTTAATACCGTATGTGGTTAGTTTTCACTTGATATG